>JAXIVD010009966.1:0-12500 GCA_036785275.1 Cancer borealis
CTCTCCGGTTAACCCCCCCCCCCCTAGGGAGTGGAGATTAAGGTGTTTTAATATATCTTCGTACGGTAAATTTCTCATCCCCTGAATCATCTTGGTCATTCTTCTCTGAACTGCTTCCAAAGAGCCTATATCCTTCCTATAATAAGGGGACCAAAATTGAGCTGCATAATCTAGGTGAGGTCTACTAGCGCTAAATACAACCTCAGAATCACCTCAGAACTTCTATTTGTCACACACCTACCAATAAAACCCAGTATCTTGTTGGCCCTATATCAGGACACATCTTACACTTGTCACCAAGTGTTGGTCTTCCCTGTAGATATTTCTGGTGCTCTTTCCAGATGGGGATTCTAAGGGCTTTTTAATCAATGTTTCTATATATTCTAATAATTTTCCAATTAAGACAGTCAATAAATACAAGCTCTTAAACTGTTGTATGAAAAGAGATAGGTTTTCTCTATAGAGGGTAGGCTACAACTACTCTTTCATGTTGCAGATACATAAGGAGATGGTCAAAGAGGACAGTGCTACTTCATTACTCCCAATATGTGCCTCTCTAGGAATGTATTTTCAAACAAGAACTGTCTCTACTGCTCCCATACATCACTACTCTACACAGGCTACCTTAAAAGGAAAGATAGGGAGAAGAATACCTGTCATGAGGGAAGCAATGGATAAATTTGTCTAATGGTTGTAATTTGTATATTACAGCAGTGAAAAAAAGCTTGTGTCAATAAAAGAAGAAAGAAAGATAATATTAAAAAATTGGAAGATGATTTACAAAGATAAAAAATGATGTAGCAGAAAGTAGAAAAATTCTGAATGACGGAAAAAAAGTGATTTATAAAGAAAAAAAGCTAAAGTAAATACAAGAACAGAGGAACAGCAGACAGTAAAATATTTAGAACTTAAAAAATAGGAATTAATTAAAAAAAAAAGTAAAAGAGGAGGAAGACTAGAAGAAAATTAGAATAAAGACTGATTAAAAAACAGATTGCAAGATGGTTAAGGTGTAAACTTACCTTGGTGTGGTGAGTGTAGAGGACGGGCGCCCAGAGTGGCAGCAGCTTGGTGAGTACGGTGGAGTGACACTCATGAAGGGCTTCCATCAAACTTAAGAAGTGAAGGTTCACCATTTCTCCAAGCTGTTGGTGCACACACACGTGCACACACGTGCACACACGCACGCACGCACGCACGCACACACACACGCACACACACACACACACACACACACACACACACACACACACACACACACACACACACACACACACACACACACACACACACACAATGTAAGTAAGGTTACTTGACAGGCAATTACAATCCTAAATGGAAATAAATATTTGGAAATATAATTATAATGTCCAAAATAATTGCCTGCACTTACATTATATACAAGAATGAATTAAATATAGCTTTCAACCTAGATGATTTGGGTAACAATCTATAAGCTCTAACATACTTAATCACATTCTTGAGGTAAAATTGAGTAAATGGCAGATTGACATAAGTTACTACTGTTTATGGCTTTTGTATACTGTTTGTAGTTATAAATTACCGGCCCATCAGTATGCCTTTTTTCTCTAACCAGGCTTGTCTAACAGATGTATGACAAAGTGCCTTAGATACTAATAAGAGATTTGGATTTAATATAGAATTTTAGATTTGAAACTTCCTGCCTTGGATTTGTGATTACAAACAACATTTTTGATAGAGTGGGATACTGTACAAGCCTCTACCAATTATTATGTAATAGAATACACAAAAATAAGTATTATAAGTATTATTTTACTCTTAAAGAATTACTGTCACAAAAATATTTCTAAATTAATCAGCAATATCAGCTGTATGTGGATATCTAAGCATTAGTCTACCAATATATGATGAATTATACTAAAAACAAAATATCTAAAAGCTACTCATTGCTACCTGTCAGCTTTCAAATTGCAAACATATCGGCTTTCCTTTTAAAATGCGTATGGCTTTGTATTAATGCAAGTTTATGGGGGAAAAAATAATCAGTTAATCACTCCATCATGCTTCGAAGGGTTAGGAAATAATTAATCACAAAGAAAATCATTATTACTAGTAGATGACTATTAATGTGGGGAGAGGTGCAAAGGCCAAGTTTAATACATAAAGCTCATCCACTGTGACCAGGGTGGAAGGATGGAGGTGGTTTCTTCCTTCACCTACAGGGAGGCAGGGAGGAAGGGAAAGGTAAAGGCGTGTTTGCTGTGTTGGAAGAGTTGGTGAAGGGATGAAGGTTTTTTTAAGAAAATTATGGAGTTAGATTAAGTGGCTGGAGGAAGATTAATTGGTTACATCTCAAGGTCTAGAGATATGAAGTCTAAATTACTGTGTTTTGAGAAGGATAATGGTATGTGATCATATCTACCTAGTTGTAATATACGGGATAAGAGCTATACTCATACTGTCCCTCCTCTACATCTGTTATCTAGCATGGCTTTAAATACTTGAATATTCCTAGCATGGGCCACTTCTGTAACTAGTTTGTTCTTGATATTCATGTTTCTGTATGCGAAGCTATATATTTTTGGGTATAGTATTTATAGGTGTTATTACAACTTTTTTCCATGCCCTCCTGAGTCCCATACAAACAGACATTCTCATTCCACTTTTTCCACTTCGTTCAAAACTATATAGACTGCAACTAGAGCTCCGTTTACGAGTTTCTAATCTACTTTCTGATGTTATGAATTCAAAGTTTCTGTGTATCTCTTCTTTTTTGTTCTTTTCACTCAATCCACAGCCTGCATTGCTAACACATTGCCAAGTTTATTTTCTCAGATCTGTCTTCATTTTCCTTCACCTTTCATTTAAATCAATCATTCTTCAGCATTTTTTTTGTGAGTCTGCGTATATGTTTGGAGATGAGCAAAATAAGTACAACAAAGTGTTGGGGATTTTAATGGGATAATTGAAGGTTGTGTTTGTGTGTGCAACACATGCAGGTAAGACCTTCATTCCATGGTGTATAGTGATCTCCCTATTGGGTCATTAGATAACATTACTGGTTGGTGCAAGGGAGCAAGATTCATTCTCACCAATGCACTGTGGTAAACACAAGGGCATGGCTGTGGAAGCCAGGAAGTGACAAACAGGAAAAGGGCTGATACTAATACTGAATTTCAAACACACACACACACACATACACACACACACACACACACACACACACACACACACACACACACACACACACACACACACACACACACACACACACACACAGATATCTATCTCTATATATATATATATATATATATATATATATATATATATATATATATATATATACTTATATATTATATACATATATATATATATATATATATATATATATATATATATATATATATATATATATATATACATATACTTATATATTATATACATACATATATATATATATATATATATATATATATATATATATATATATATACATATATATATATATATATATATATATATATATATATATATATATATATATATATATACTTATATATATATATATATATATATATATATATATATATATATATATATTGATATATTGATATATATATATATATATATATATATATTGATATATATATATATATATATATATATATATATATATATATATATATATATATATATATATATATATTGATATATTGATATATATATATATATATATATATATATATATATATATATATATATATATCAATATATATATATATATATATATATATATATATATATATATATATATATATATATATATATATCAATATATCAATATATATATATATATATATATATATATATATATATATATATATATATATATATATATCAATATATATATATATATATATATATCAATATATCAATATATATATATATATATATATATATATATATATATATATATATATATATATATCAATATATATATATATATATATATATATATATATATATATATATATATCAATATATATCAATATATATCAATATATATCAATATATATCAATATATATATATATATATATATATATATATATATATATATATATATATATATATCAATATATCAATATATATATATATATATATATATATATATATATATATATATATATATATATATATATATATATATACACACATATAAAATAAGTAAAATGGGGGCACATGTTGTAGCTGCGTGTAGCTGCAAGTGCTCACCTCCCGTCGCATTGGCCTTTGAGCCTGTAGTGGAAATTAATCTGTTACGCCGGGACACAGGGCCACTGTGATATCCGTGTTTCCACAGTTTACCTTCCTCAGGTTTCCCTAAGTACCCATTTATCAACCAACCCGTTTGGGAGGATGAACAGCTGGGTGAGCTGTACCCCAACTGTCCTCGTCTGGGATTGAACTCAGACCAGCGGATTCATAATCAGATGTGCTAACCACTGCACTGCACCATTGAGGCACTGTATATGTGTGTATATATATATATATATATATATATATATATATATATATATATATATATATATATATATATATATATATATATATATATATATGTACACACTCATACCTCGGTTTTACGAACCTCTCTTTAAGGGATATTGAAAGCAACGGGCAAAATCTGCTATGAGTAGGAATTAACTTTTGTATGTAAAATGTTCTTTTTTTCTACTTTTTTTTCTTATATCCTTCACAGAAGTTGCCAATAAGAAAGCCAGGCTCATGTATTCTCGCAAGCCTCCTATAACATCAAGATTGAAATTAAGATCAGTGTAATCACACACGTAGCGTATTGCTCTATAGATTTATCCCTTTTTGTGGTGTTGTCACTGTTCAAGTGGTTTTATATTCATCGATTTCTATAACTATGTCGTCTGGAGGAAGAGTAGATAAACAGAAAAGGGTAAATTTAACAGTAGCACAAAAGCTTGAATTGATCAGAAAATTAGGAAGTGGTGCGTCTGTGAATGTTAAGTTACTGTATTATAATGTATATTTACAGTGTACAGGCATTTTACAGTCAGATTGGATAGTGTACATGATTAAATGTACAGTACTATAGTATTCCTCTTTCTTTCGTAATATAATGTTTGATATTAGCTACTACGGACTTGGTATTGGTAACTACGGACCGATGTTTCCCCCTTTTTGTCCGTTAAAATGAGGTATGAGTGTATATATATATGTATATATATATATGGTGGTGGCATTTGCAAGAATACTACAACTATATTCCCTGCAGCTCATAGAAGGCAACTAGAAGGGACTGAGTCAAAGGACTGGGAAGCCCCTTCTCTGTATTCTCTTCTATGAAAAGGTGGCACAGAGAGGGAGGGGAGAGTAAAGTCTCCCTGAATCTTAAATGTCCTGTCTTGGCTAACCCTCTTTTAATGGGAATATAATCCAGGTATGTACAAAGTAGTATATATATATATATATATATATATATATATATATATATATATATATATATATATATATATATATATATATATATATATATATGTCAAATATTTATGAGTTGAGATAAAAAATCATCACCAAGTTGTTAATGGTTACTATCATAACCATTAACAACTTGGTTTAAGCTTGATGCAAGGATGATTTGTTGGAATCTAAAGTGTTTCCTGTCATACAGTTTATTCATTTTATGACCTGTTTAGTAACCTGTATTGGGGACTAGCTCATATAGCATATGGATATCAAACCAAATTTCTGTTGTCTATCTGATGGTCTAAAGACAATGTGGTTAAGCACTAGCTGATAACCCATTACTAGAAGTGGCACTTTAAATTAAGACCTCAATGTGCAAGTGACTCCTGCTCCCTTTTCCTGTGTCTGCTACAATTTTACAACCATTAGGGATCATGCAGACAGCTGGGCTTTATGTGTTTGGTGGGATATCTAGCTAACTCTATTGATGAGGTTTACTGGCAGGCTGGGGTTTGGTGTGGTGGATGGGTGCATCATGATCTCACTGCCACACTTTTCTCATGGTGGAAATATCTTGACAATATTTCTTCAATAAAGTATTGCATACCTACGGAAATGATTCTGACAATTGATGTATAAAAGGAACCAAACAATTTCCTTCCAGTTATAATAATTCAAATTCCCTTGATCAAAATTCTTAGACTGATCGAAAAAAAGAAATTCATACACAGTTAATGTATATAGGGAACCAGAATATTTTCTTCAAGATATAATAATTTAATTTGTATTGTATCAAAGTTCTTAAATAAAAAAAAAAATAAAGAAAGCCATGTGGGTTATACGTCTGCACAACTAGCTGGTATATACTTTAGTGAAAACATAACTTATTTTATCATTACAATGAACTATGGCTGCAATGATCATTAAGAGCATGTTTGATTATACATGAAATGATTAATTACTATTTTCAACTCAAATAGTTGCTTGTATCACATCCTCATAAACAAGTCTCTCATGTTTATCATTATCAACAGCAGCAAGACCCCACTTGCCATACCCCGAAGGGACAGAAGCATTATTAAATGTATGCAACAATTGAATGTGCACATACACATAAAGTACAAGGATTCTCAAATTTTCTATTCATTCTCCTCCAGGAAACTGTGGAAATTGTGAAACTTGCAACACCAATTACATGATATAGAAATTTGTCTATTCTGGTGCATACCGGCAGGTGGGAAGGATAACCTTACACACACGACCTGATAGATCTCACCTAGTCATAGTAGAAACAGAATCCCAAGCTCAAGAGATGCTATCTCTCTCAAGGACAGAAAACCTTATTCAATAACCCTTGATACCCAACTCAACACTTATAACGGTTCCATGATTAAATGTATAAATATATGCGCTTTCATTGCAAAAGTATTGCTGTCATATATAATACATGACAAAAACCTTCTACCACCACTGCCATCACCAGCCTAGCCAGTATTCCTCAAGCTACCATTTGGAAGGGAAATACCTGAGCTGTTTCGGATTCCTTTGAGCAGGTTAAAGGGGAAGGGAAAGAGGAAGTGGTAGGCAGAATAAATGGCATCATTTATATGTTTCTGAAGAGTAACAGCCTCACCTACATCTCTCCCCTATATAATTTTAGCACTGATATTGATTAGTTAATATATCACAATAACATATATGAATTCAAAAGAAAAATACATAGCAGTAGTCACTGTAGTAGTAGCAGCAGTAGTATTAGTAATAGTATTAGTATTATTAGTATTGGTATTAGCATTAGTATTAGTAGTAGTAATAATATAGATACTGAACCATTTATGAGGTTTCAAGTAAACTGGAATTACTATAAAACCGATAATTCAATCTAGTGAGCTTTTTAGTAGTTCAACGCTTGGCGGCTTTGATTTGATTTTCATGTGTACATGTTGGCAGTAGTGATTGTCAGTTTCAGCAGAGAAATTACTGAGGACACTTGCTCCTCTTTACATTTATGATTATTTGTACTAATTTAGTATAATTCTAATTTAATGCCATGTGTAAAAGGCCAGCAGAAAGATTATTTACAAGTAAAAAATCAAAAAGGAAACTCATTGCGAACAAGCAGAATGCAGAATGGATAGACACCATAGTGACGATGGCACGCATTATCTGAAGGGTCAGACTCAAAGAAAACAGAGCTGAGCCACCTCATACATATATATGTGTTACAAAAATTTTTTAAAATCCAGAAATTCAGGTCACCTTTAATCCCAAAGCCTGCCAGATAAATGGATCAGTATCTTTAATAATAGTAGTAGTAGTAGTAGTACTAGTAGTAGTAATAGTAGTAGTAGTAGTAGTAGTAGTAGTAGTAGTAGTAGTAGTGGTAGTAGTAGTAGTAGTAGTAGTAGTAGTAGTAGTAGTAGTAGTAGTAGTAGTAGTAGTAGTAGTAGTAGTAGTAGTAGTAGTAGTAGTGGTGGTGGTAGTAGTAGTAGTGGTAGTAACAGTAACAATAGTAGTAGTGGTAGTAACAGTAACAGTAATAGGAGTAGTACTAGTAGTGGTGGTAGTAGTAGTAGTAGTAGTACTAGTAGTAGTAGTAGTAACACTAACATAATCTAGGAATATTAGTAATATACGTCACAATAAGAAGAGAATTTGATCTACACATATTTCAGAAGAAATATGAAAGGGATACGTTAGCAAGTACTACATGATTCAGTTACAAATATCATAGATATATAGGTGTTCAATTATCATGGTTAGAATTATATAATGTGTGTTATTGTATTTACTTAGCTGTGGCCGTGACATATAAGACATATATGCTCGTGTATTTACCTAGTTGTAGTATACAGGGCCTGAGCTACACTGGTTTAGTCCTGTCTCCATATCTATATTTGTCCAGTTTTTCTTTCAATTGATGGATATTCTTTGCCATTATCATCATTATTATCACAATGTGTGTGTGTGTGTGTGTGTGTGTGTCCATAAATAATGAAAAGTAAGCACATAATGTATCATGGTGTTGGACGGTGAAACCATGATAGATATGGTTGTTAATGTGTGTATGTGAGTGAGAGTTTTCCTAGGAATGAATGCCACTGACCACTTTGGAATGAGACACCAGCTGCAAGATGCCAGGTGTCACTTTCGCCCAGAAGTCGGTGAGGATGGCACAAGAACTGTTGTAGGAGTCTGATCCGGGACTCCCAGCACCCTGCTCCAGGTAAACCGTCCACAGCTGAGCATGACAGGGATCCCATGAGAGGAATAGCAAGGTAGAAATGTAAAATAATTAATAAGGAAGAAATTAAATGACACCGTGTTGTTTGCAGAGAGTGATGAGAAACTTCAGAGAGTGGTGGATGAATTCTATAGTGTTTTTACGAGAAGAAACTAGAAATGAATGTTGGGAAAAGTAAGGCCCTGGTTTTTTTATACAAGGGAAGTAGAGATGGTTGACTTTAGTACACCTTATTGGTTGAGTGTGCCAGTAGCAGGAAGGTATGAGAAACTAAAGTTCTAAGAGGACAGAGAATGATTTACACACCAGTAGCCTACGATGACGAGGATGTAAAAATATTTAATAAAAATGGAAACTATGGAATGTATAGTTTTTGATGGTAGACAGATACCATGGGCATCATGATGGGAGAACACTTACTAGTTTAATTTCTATACACACACACACACACACACACACTCACCTGGCAAAGGATGAAGGCATGGAACAGGGATGACATGTGAAGCACTGATGCCTTGGACTGCTCAGCAAATCCTGCCAGGATAACCTGCAATAACACCATCTCTTGTAATTACCTATGAAGATTACTAGGCTTTGCCAATTGGATATCTTAGATGCGTAGATAACTACAATTAGATGAACTTCATGGTTAATTTGCAATACTAGATAGTAAATATATTGCTAATAAAAAAATTGGAAATGAAGAAATACCTCATCATATCTTCACTGGGGACTTGGTGAATAATGTCTCAAATGCAACTTAGTACAGAATTGCTATTGTTATGTTATCATGAATCAATAGAATAAAAGTGTCATAAATTTTTAGGAGTGATCTTCATTAATTTTAGTTTCATCCATGGCCTATGATAGCTGAGTACCAAAACAGATTAATTCTTATGGGTTTCACAAAAAATTCTATCTCCATACTGGTCTGCAGTGGTAGGATTTGCTGAAAAGAGAACCTTAGTTTATGTTTTCAAATTCCAGTCAGTGGTGTGTGAAATTTCATAAACTGATATCAAGGAATGGAACACACTACAAATACAGGCTAACAAACTGCTTGGGCCATCTATGATCACAAATGGATTAATTGGTAATGATCATGCCTTTTATTTATTGTGCTATGGGTCAAATTCCAGCAACTGATTAAGTTTTTAATTCACCTCTCATAGCCAAGCTCCAGCAGATCCACTTCTTTGTTTCACAATAAATGTTGCTGTACATAGTTTCAACAGTACATTTACAGTTTCTCATACAACCTGGCTTACTCTGTACATGCATGGTAAGATCCAAGAAGGAAGCAGAATATGATCATAATAATAATAATAATAATAACAATAATAATAATAATAATACGAGAAAAAAACCAGAAATGTAACACTAGCATTATCATCTTGCACTAAAGTAAGTGAACATTTTCTGAAGAATCACCTGGATATGGTCAGCAATATGGCACGAAGCTTCAGGTGGAATGGGCTGACACACCATGGCAGGGGAGGCACCAGCCAGGCAGGTGTGTGTCAGTGCCCCCAGCAGGAGCCATGAGAGAAGGCGGATGTGAGCCACACAATCTATGAACTCCCGTGGTCTAAAGAGAGGAGAAAATAGAAAAGTGTGAGACTGATGTCCATTTAAATTTATTGTAACAGCAGCAACAACAATTTTATGAGTTTACAACAATGAGGATAAGTGGTTAAAAGGGTAACTGGTTGTGAGAAGCAATGATGCTCCCATTAATGTCTGGAGTCACAAATTCATCTCTGATCTCATTCTCATCCCTCCTTGCCTTTCTTTCCTTGTTCAATTATGTGTAATAATTTGTCTCTACATTTATTCCTATTTAATAAGTAAAACAGAAACTAAAATTTTGCAACTCTTAGAATCATTCAAATTTTTCTTCCAACCAAATCCTCTCTATTAACTTCTTACTATAAGGGACTGTCAATTCCTGTTTCCACATTCGTCCACTTCTATCTCAGCCTTCCCTTGCTCTTTAAGCCGATAACTGCTACACGAAACACATGAAATCCATTAACATATCTCACCTCCCATATCCCAGCCCATATGGCTTTTGTGAACCAATAATCAAATCCTACCATATCCCTTTATCTCTCTCTTCTCTACCCTAGCTAAAGATGTGAAGGAGGAAGGATGGTGTGGAAACACTCACCCTTGCTGGACAGCAGTAGGTGGGTTGTTGAGCCACGGCAGGTACTTGGAGATGGCACGGTTGTCCCGGTTGTTGCCACGAGTTATCTCCAGTGCAAGGTACTGGGATATGCCAGCCTTTACCAGCCCCCCCATTGTGTCCTCATTAAGGCCGACACTGCCAGTGTGGCAATTGGACTGTAAAGGAAGAAGCAAAAGATGGTATGGACATACACTCAACACCAGCACATTCAACATTTGCTGTTCCGGTTATTCTTGGAATACTATGAAAAAATATGCAATTATACAAAAGCTCTTCAAAAATTTGTGATTCACTTTTTTTTTTAAGCAAATTTTTCTTGATAATCAAAAGTTTCATGAATAATGATACATATAACATTGAAATTTGTAACAATCATTTATGAAATATCAAAATTTAGTGCCAATGAGTAATTTGGGTAAATTTTTAGCAAAAAGTCTGATTGCAGACCAAGTATAAGCACACAGCAAAACACCTTCGCTGTTCTCATGTATGCAGAATGATAGTTATTCCCAGTTGCCACTGGCACTGCTCTCATAATGAATTAATAATATCAATAATTCTAAAGACCCGGCTGATCAACCATTTTATTCCTGACACCAGCCTTAAGTGGTGCCACCTTGAAATACCATTCACCATTCTCCAGATGATGGAATTCTGTTTCAATCCATCTAACTCGATGTGATTTGATTTGAAATGACAAGAGCTGAAGCAAATGTGTGAAGCCATACATTCATCTTACCTAGACTTAAGTGAGCTGCCAAGAGCTGTGGATATGGGTTGTCAAACCTTAATCTCAATGACCTGACAAAACCTTTCTTGTGCAGTGCTGATAACAGTACCTTGACTTTGGTGAGAGTATGTACATCTGCTATGAACTCGAGAGCATCATGCAGGTGAGAGAGCATACATTCAGCAGCACAGGTATTGGGAAGATGGTGTGGGTCTTGCAATTCTCCTGGAAGGTCTCCCACCACTGTATTGCTCCCCAAAGTCCCTCCACTGTCCTGTAAGGTATATATATGCATAAGAACACACACACACACACCCACCTTTAATCACCTAACATGACATACTAGAAATATAGGAACATGCATTTATATACCTAAAGTATATATTCTCCTATATTTTTTATCCCTATTATAAATATGTACTTTAAATTCTAAAGGTTTTTAAAAAATGCCCTTGTTATCTGCTTGGACTGCAATCCTGCAACCCACCTGAAGCACCAGCTGCACCAGAAGAATCAGGTTGGTGTCTGGAATGGATGTCTTAAACTTGAGTGCTTGCACCAACTCATACACCACCAACCGTGGCAGCAGCAGCTTGTCCCGCTCCTGTGTACATCTCTTGTTAATAAGATTGTTTACACAAATTTATCTGACAGACACACAGTTGATATGTGTATGTGTGTGTGTTTTATATAGATACATATATTACTACCTGAGCTTATAATCATGTTTCCCAGAGGTAATCATCTCTCCCAACAAAACTACATAAGGTTCAACAGTAGGAGAAATCTTCATTTTCATGTCGCTTATACATCATTATGCATTCGTTAATTAAGCTATTATCATAATTTCATTGGT
>JAXIVD010009967.1:5000-12500 GCA_036785275.1 Cancer borealis
CACAAAGTATAGCATTTATATAAAACAAAACAATAGTAAAGAAAGAACAGTAACACTCGTTTATTTGAGCTATAGTGAAATAGAATTGAAATATATATATATATATATATATATATATATATATATATATATATATATATATATATATATATATATATATATATATATATATATATATATAGATGTATGAATGGAAAAGGTGACATTTTTGGTTTTACAAAATCTACATTTTTTTTCCAAAATGTATGCATTATTAGAATAAAGATCTATAACTTTGCTTCTATAATTATTTTCTATATGAATAATATTTTCGTAATAAAATAGGAAAGAGACATTTCGATCTAAATTCTGGTGGTTTTCAGGCCACAAAATCGAAAAATCCATTTCCGTCACGGATTACAGTAATCAGAAAATTGAGTCGAGATTCGTGATCACCATGCCTGGGATTACCTTGATAATAATTTTCATGAGTTGTGTCGGAATATTAGGGAAACCTTAACCAAAACTACGTTTTAACCCTTAGACTTTTGGGCTTGGTTGAGATGGTGATTGATGTTATTATATTCAGAAAACATAATTCAAATTCATGAACAGTATGCTCAAGAAGGTCTATGTAGTACCAATTTTCATCAGATTCAGAGGTATCCAAATTTTCAAGAAAATTCCTGGGGTAAAACCCATTGGAGTTTTTGGCAGAAATCATGTTTTTCAAAATAACTCGAAAAAGTATGTAATTTACGTTAAAAAAGTTTCATTTAACTAAGTAAATATTAGTCATAGAACAAATATTCATAATGAGAGTTGTAGAGTTTAATTAGGTCTAACAGATACTGCAATGATATTTCCAATATCTCTAACACCTTTCGAGAAAATAAGGAAGAAAGTCATATTTTGGAAGAAAAAAAAAAGATACGGTTTCATTTTACTGCGTAATTATTAGTCATAGAAAAATTATTCATAATTAAAGTTGTAGAGTTTGATTAAGGTCTATCAGATACTGCAATGATATTTCCAATATCCCTAATAGCTATAGAGAAAATGAGGAAGAAAGTCATGTTGTATGAAAAAGATACGGTTTCATTTTACTGCGTAATTACTAATCACAGAACAAATATTCATAACGACAGTTAAAGAGTTTAATTAGGTCTATCAGAGACTATAAAGATATTTCCAATATCTCTAATAGCTTTCGAGAACATGAAGAAGAAAGTCATGTTTTGGAAAAATAATATACGGTTTAATTTTACTGCATAAGTATTAGTCTTAGAACAAATAATAATGATGACAGAAGTAGAGTTGAATTAGGTCTATCAGATGCTGCAATGATATTTCCAATATCTATAATAGCTTTCGAGAAAAATTAGGAAGAAAGTAATGTTTTGGAAAAAAGATATGGTTTAATTTTACTGCGTAATTATAAGTCATAGAACAAATATTCATAATGACAGTTGTACAGTTTAATTAGGTCTATCAGATGCTGTAATGATATTTCCAATATCTCTAATAGCTTTCAAGAAAATGAGGAAGAAACTCATGTTTTTGAAGAAAAAAAATAT
Source organism: Cancer borealis (assembly GCA_036785275.1). NCBI lineage: Eukaryota > Metazoa > Arthropoda > Malacostraca > Decapoda > Cancridae > Cancer > Cancer borealis. The sequence continues at coordinate 6,557 of JAXIVD010009967.1, forward strand.
GGTTTAATTTTACTGCATAATTATTAGTCATAGAACAAATATTAATTATGATAGTTTTAAAATTTGATTAGGTTTATCAGATGCTGCAATGATATTTCCAATATCTCTAATAGCTTTCGAGAAAATGAGGAAGAAAGCCATGTTTATGAAAAAAGATACGGTTTGATTTTACTGCGTAATTATTAGTCTTAGAACAAATATTCATAATGACAGTTGTAGAGTTTAATTAGGTCTATCAGATGCTGCAATGATATTTCCAATATTTCCAATAATTTTCGAGAAAATGAGGAAGAAATTCATGTTTTTGAAAAATGCTACGGTTTCATTTTACTGTGTAATTATTAGTCTTAGAACAAATATTCTTAATGACAGTTGTAGAGTTTAATTAGTTATATCAGATGCTGCAAAGATATTTCCAATATCTCTAATAGCTTACGAGAAAAGGAGGAGGAAAGTCATGTCATATCATGTCATGGGAAGTAGGAGAGAAAGATGCAATAAAGGTGAATAGAAATGCAAAGTGGAGGAGCATCAAGTCGCAAAAGTGTCACGTAAAGGAAAGGAGAGAAAGAAAGCAGAAGAAAGAGAGGTGAAAAAACGAGAGATAAATGAGTAAAGGGGAATTAAGTGAAATTAAGCAAGATGAATGGATGGAGAAAGAAAGTTATGGATAAGAAGATAAGGAAGGAATGAAGAAAAAAATGAAGAAAAACAGGATGGAGGAAGAAAATGAGAGGAAGGAAACTGTTAAGAACATGGGAAGAAATGTAATGATCATTATAATCATTATTACTTTGATCATTATTACTATTATTATTATCATTATCATTATCATTACCATCATCATTATCATTAATATTGTTTTCATCGTGACCACTGTTCTCTAAACTCATTATAGTCACCATAATTTACAACTACAATTCCTCTTCCTCCTCCTCCTTTCCTCTCCGTCCTCCTGCTGCTACAAGCCACCACCACTCACTCCTCAAGGCCTCGTACTGCCGCCTCTCCCTGCACTTGCCCAAACACGGCAGAAACGCACCGCTGCAGCTCAACATTACGGTCCATTTCGGAGACACACCCGCGTTTCAGCAGCGGGTGAATGTTTTCCGTGTATGTGGCGAGGCCGTAACGCTTATGATGTATGCGCGGCGAACCACTAGTTGGGTTGCAATTATATCCCGACTGCGGACGACAAAGTTTATGGCACTCACGGTCCCTATGTGTCACCGCCATCGCTTCTGTGGCCCATCCCTGCTGCTGTTACACACCAGCTACTCGTGCGTCCATAAGTTAAATCCCGGAGCTAATGAGTCCCTGGGCGCCGCGGAATCAGTATGGTGTAATTAAAACATGTCAAGCCTCGACGTGTCATGATTTGATGAACCTCATAAAAGAGTGTTTTGTGTCGCTTTGAAACTGCACATACCGGGCTTTTGCTGGGCCGTGTAGAGGGAGGGAAGGGAGAGGAAGGGTGAGGAAGGGAGGGGAAGGGAGGGGAATGAGAGGAGGGTAAGGGTATTTAGTTACGAGGGACGGGAGGGAATTATACTGTGAGGTGTGATATGGTTAATTGTTTTTAGCTTCTTGTCTAAATGTGGTGTTGGTGGACGGAAGTAAAAGTAGGTTAAGATACTGTGATGCTGCAGGCTGTGTTGTGCTGTTTTATGTAAGTGTAGGTGTGTGTGTCTGTGTAACGCAAGGAGACTAAACTTTAGTGTTCAAAATAAGGTGTCCTTGAAGGAAACTAAGCGTTACAGTCACTCTGGGAAACGCAACACCTACGTACACTACACTCCGCAGAAATAAGAGGTAAGTGTGTGCAAGATAAAACAGAAATGATCGCCCTGGGGAAATGAGCGACTGATCCTATTCCACCGCTAATACGAGTGTGCACTGAAAACATAGCAGCAGCAGCAGCAGCACAAGTGGAGAAAAGAATGAAATAGAAAGAGCGATAGAACAAGCTTCACAAAATTCATGTCTACCACTTACATCTAATGAAGAAAAGAAGTAGAGCATGGAAGGGATATTTAATACTCTGCTAAGTGTGTGTGTGTGTGTGTGTGTGTGTGTGTGTGTGTGTGTGTGTGTGTGTGTGTGTGTGTGTGTGTGTGTGTGTGTGTGTGTGTGTGTGTGTGTGTGTGTGTGTGTGTGTGTGTGTGTGTGTGTGTGTGTGTGTGTGTGTGTGTGTGTGTGTGTGTGTGTGTGTAATATAGTAAAGGAAGTACTAATAAACATAAGTGTTGAGCAGGAATTATGAAGTCAGTCAGCATCGGATATAGCGATGGTGGTGGTAGTAAATGAGAGAGTGAGAAAGAGAAAAAGAGAAGAGAAAGACAGAAAGAGACAGACAAACAGATATACTGCAAGACATACATAATAGAAAGGAGAGATGAAACCAAAAAGAAAAGAAAAAATTGTCCCTTCAAGACAAAACAGAATCAAAACAAAGGAAACAATTACAGAACAAAACATACAAAACACAAACCAAACAGCACAACAACAAAATACAAAAACACACACCAAACAACAAACAAACAAACAAACAAAAACAGGTGAAAAATACCACTAGAAAACAAAAAACAGAAAAAAACAGATGAAAAAATAACACAATACAAAACAATATAGATAACAAAATAAACATATAAAAAAACACAAACACGGGAGAGAATATAAATAAATACACATGGAGACGAAACACCAAACCTCATAAAGGCACATAGAGTAAGGTCATGAGAGGCAGCGAAGAGCAGATTAATGGGAGCACCAAACGGAAAGAAAAACATATTGGATAGGACCCCAAACCCTCCCTCGCGGCACATCCTTTTGATCCCTACTGAGTTAGGGATGTGATGCTATAGTTTTGAGAGACATTGATAGGTAGATAAATAGATAGATAGATATAGAGATGAGTTTCAGACAGTAATAGCGAATGAATATAAATGTTGTATCTTTTTTTTCTTCATCTCGCAGTCTTCATTAATAACCTTGAGGTGTTATTCGGTGTCTCTGGTCTGGTTTTGAGAGTGTGTTTTGAGAGCAACGCAAGGATGCCAAGGAAACTAACTAGGCCACTGTTTGATGTTGAAATGTATAAGAATGTGAAGGTAAAATGTATGCAAATGTGATAGTGATTTGTATACGAATTTGAAGGTGATGTATATATATATATATATATATATATATATATATATATATATATATATATATATATATATATATATATATATATATATATATATATATATATATATATATATAGATGAATGTGAATGTGATAGTGACGTGTGAGGCTGAAAGAAATATTATCATTATCAGAGGCAGCCACGTGGACGTAACTTCCTCATATGAACACACACATACACATACACACACACACACACACACACACACACACACACACACACACACACACACACACACACACACACATACACACACACACACACACACACACACACACACACACACACACACACACATACACACACACACACACACACACACACACACACACACACACACACACACACACACACACACACCACACACATACACACACACACACACACACACACACACACACACACACACACACACACACACACACACACACACACACACACACACACACACACACACACGACCCACTCTTCAGCGCCCCACAGGACAAAAAATATATGAATCCCCTCACAAGAGGCATTAGTGCGCTTGTGTCTCGTCTATAAGGAATTGGATCCTTTTAGACGCCAACCCGAGGAGAGGAGGAAGAACTCTGACCTACCACGTCTTATTATAAGCCTCAGAAGGGAATTGAAGAACATGTCTGTCTGTCTATCTATCAATGTATCTTTCTATCTATCTATCTATCTATCTATTTGTATCTATCTCTGTCCGTGAGTGACCTTGCCAATCAGGACAATAGGCAAGATGACAACTTCCGCCACCAGAGTCCAGCATTCAGACGGAACACTGAACTTAGGAAGCTGTTGGCAAGGGGGAATGTTGTTGTTGTTGTTGTTGTTGTTGTTGTTGTTGGTCCTGCTCTTGTTACTCCATGGGGAACACCCGTTTATCGGGGCTGGTAAATTGCTGTTGTTGTTGTTGTTGTGGTTAGTGGTAGTGGTGGTGGTGGTGGCGGTGGTGATGGTGGTGGTGGTGGTGTTAGTGTCTGTAATTGTTGTTATCTTAGCTGTTTTTAGGGAAGTTAATGATGATAATGATGATGGTGGTATTGGTGGTCTCTCTTTCTCTCTCTCTCGCTCTCTCGTACTCTCGCTCTCTCTCTCTCTCTCTCTCTCTCTCTCTCTCTCTCTCTCTCTCTCTCTAATCCCTCATCGTGTGTCATTTCCCCTTCACTTCCTCCATTTCTTTTCCCTTCTTACAACACGATAAAAATGTCCTTTTTGTCTCGAGTCCTGATCATGTCTAGTTCACGGAAAGAAGGGAGAGGAGGAGGAAGAGGAGGAAGAGGAGGAAAAAGAGGAAGAGGAAGAAGAAGGTGAAAAAATGAAGTGATGTTACATGCCTGTTTTCTCTTTTACATGATAGACGTAAAAGAGGAAACACACACACACACACACACACACACACACACACACACAGACACAGACACAGACACAGACACAGACACAGACACAGACACAAACAGAAACACAGACACAGACACAGACACAGACACACACACACACACACACACACACACACACACACACACACACACACACACACACACACATACACACACACACACACACACACACACACACACACACACACACACACACACACACACACACACACACACACACACACATACACACACACACACACACACACACACATGCGCACACACACCTCTGTCTTGGAAACAATGCATTTCTCATTGCTTCAAAATTTTCCCGAAATGCAAAGTTTTCCTTACCGTCACCTCTTACCATTCCTCCTCCTCCTCCTCCTCCTCCTCCTCCTCCTCCTCCTCCTCCTCCTCCTCCTCCTTCTCTTATTCCTCTTCCCACGTCTGTAAGTTATAATTTATCTTCTCGTAAATTTAGGGTCCACGTACCAATTTCTCAAGAGCAACATGCATATACATATTTATCTCCTACTCACTTATTTCACCTTATTTTTTTCTGTCTCTCCTGCTCTCTTCGCTCCCTTTAGGATGCAAAATTGGCACGCCCCAAAATTTCTCTCAGGAGGGAGATGAATCTTTACCGAACACAAGCATCTCATTGAAGCATTGACACCCTCCATAGGTAAACACCCTCAAACTTTTATTATGGTTTTCTTGATATGGTGAAGTGTGGTGTGAATATGCAATAACACATATATATTGCTCTCCCTCTCTCTCTTCCTTTATCTCTCTTTTTTTCTCTCTTTCTCTCTTTCTTTAATATCACCAAATCCAGGTTGCAGTTCAATACATCCCAGACCAGGTTGACGCACTGTGACTCATACAGGTGATCTACAGGTATAGGTTAATGCATTACGAAGAGAAGTAGAGAGGCAGTACATCACGCATCAGACACACTATTGGAAACTAACTCCAATCGTGAGGGAGCTGGACAGGTACAGTGGAAGGACGTAAGGTATGAGTTATATCCCAAGAATAACTTAACTCCCTTGTTCGTCGTGAATATCTGAGAAAACAGCCAAACAAGAACATAAAGGAAGGCTTACATCAAGAAGAACATCAATGACACAACACTGGCTGGTAAACCGGATAATATACAACGTAATATAGAACCGATACTGTCTCTATCTTTCTGTATTAAGCCTAGTATTTGCTTACACCGGTCGGAGGCAATGTTAGGGAAAGACTAAAATCGAGCGCCCTTGCAGCAGGAATGGGAGTAGGTCAATAGAGGTGAAGTATTGCACACACAATATTGGAGTTTGCCTCTGCCACCCCACACGCACCTCCCGCGAACTCTGATAA
>JAXIVD010009968.1:0-12500 GCA_036785275.1 Cancer borealis
CTCCTGGTGACGGATATCCTACTAGTGAGGATTAACATCCCACCTTGTGATTTTACATTCGATACCCTTCACACAACGCTTGACGTGTCTCTGTAAATCACACCTTGCTTCCTTGTATACCCTGATCATTAATTAAACATTCCCATTACCTGATGTATCTTGTAGTATAAAAAATGGTAACACACATATACAAACTTTCATACAGGTGTGTGTTTCTAGTAGTTTTTGTGAGTGAGTGGTAAGGAAGAAAAGAGGTTCGTTTGATAATCTGTTCTCTAACCCTTTGTGTATACTCTTAGTTTGTAATGTTTTAAGAGAGCACGAAGCGTCTCAATGGCTGATGTAAGATTTGGTGAATTGACTGTAATTCTAAGAGTGTAACGCCTCACTAGAAACTCTGAACGCCAAACGAACGTGATGGAGTGGCCAGAAGTGGGTTGTCCTGAGTCAGCAGACACTCGGAAGCTCTTACATGTGCTGAGCTGTGACGCTGCTGGTCCCCTGGTAGTGATAATGACCCATGCACTGGAGGCGGAGCTGGTAATAGTGACTCATAAGTGATGGTGGCGGTGATACAGTGACTCATGGAATAGGAATGTAGCTCCACTTAATGCAGTTTGGTCACAGTGACTCACCTGGCGTGCAGTGATCAAAACAAACCTTTCTGTGAACTGGCTGAGCCTCGGCTTCGTCTGGCTATTGAGCGGCCGCCTCGCCCTGTACTATTTCATCACAACCAAATTAACAGTTACAACCTCCGGCGGCTGATTAACACGGGATTTGCCAGAAAATTAATGTTAATCTCGTCTGCATCAGTTTGGTAGCTCTTCCCTCTCTCCCACTCCCTTCCTAACCTTCTCATCACCCACCACTTACACACCTGTCCCTCGCCCTCCCATTCACCCTCACCCCACCCCTGTCACACCTGGTCCACCCATTCCCACATGTCCTCATTACTCCAACTGAACCACTCTCTCTACTTGGCTCTCATTCCCCCCACCTTCCCCTCCCCCTATGCTTTATTGTACCCCTTCACTTCACACACCTCCTCCCATCCTTCCCCATCACATCATTGAGTCCTACTTGTTTGTGTGTTTATGGATTACTTTCCTTTGTTGTTGTTACTGCTTATTGTTTCTTGTTTTGAGTGAAGATAACGTGTGTGGGTAGGTGAAGGTGTGTTCCTGTATATTCTGCTGCCTCTAATTAGTGCCCACGCAGGTAATAAGGAGGGTGCAGTGGTGTGGTGGGAAGGAGACGACAGATGTTACACACACACACGCACACGCACACACATACACACGCACACACACACACACACACACACACACACACACACACACACACACACACACACACACACACACACACACACACACACACACACACACACACACACACACACACACACACACACACACACACACATCAACGGCGTCGCATGATTCACTTTTGCAAAATTATCCCGCAGCATCACATGACACAATGCACGTCGGTGGTTCGGTAATGGATGTATGTATGTAATTAATACCTAATGTGTCACGTCTCATGAAATACAGAATCCTTAGTATCTATACATTTATTATCATTATTATTATCATTATTGTTATTAGTCTCTTGGCTCCATTGGTATGCCCGGTATTTCCATGTATAATCGGTATAATCTGTATCTCCCAGCTGTTATATATGCAATGATTAATAATTAAGTAGAGTTATGTGTATCTACGTTTGTGGAAGCGAACTTGACTTCTTGGTTTATCACTAATTAATTGCATAATGGTAGTTGTAAAGGTGTTGTGACGGTATACTGATAACAGAGATTCAATTGAAGGTTAAATGATTATTGATTCACTGACTGCATTCCCCTCGATGACGTTAGAGCTTTCTACTCTTGGCTCTTGAAGATGTGCGAGAGGGAACAGTGAGAGAATATGAAGTGACCCAGTAACATCACACAGTACACAGTAGCCTTGGCGTGGAATCAGTGCTGGTGATAGTGAAACTCGTCCTCCGCGTTACTGGTGGAGAGAAGGAGAGAGAAAATGGATAAAAGAGAGATGGAAAATGAGAGTTATAGAGGAGGAACGTGGGAATTGAAAACATATAAACAGCGCCGAGCAGACCCGCCGCCATGAAATTTAATTAGTTTCATACCAGTTCGACGTAAAATAAGTAAATAAAGAAATACATAAAACTACCTTCCTTTACCATGTATTCAGCATTAAAAAAAAAAAAAATATATATATGGTGAAAACATACATTTAGAAGAAATATAAGAAAAAATTTAAAATCTGGGAAGTGCCTATTCTTTTGTCCCTCCGTCCTTCTCCCTCCTTTCTTCTCTCCCCTACTCTCTCTTTCTCTTCCTTCCTTTACTGCTTCCCTCGTCTTCCTCGCTCCTTCCCTCCCCTCCTCCCTCCATCCCTCCTTCCCCTTCCTTTCCCCCCCTCACTGCTATGCTGCTGATGCTTAGAGATCAATCGTTGGAGCCATTCCGAGTGACTGGCATGGTGGTTGAACGGCTGCCTTGGACTCAAAGGGACAATTCACTCCGCTCATTGTAGCCGCCAGCATCCCTCCCAACGGTGGCCCAGGAAACACTGCCCTCCGCTCCTCCGCTCCCCCACTGCTCATGATGCTCCACCTTCCTCCTATTCCCGTTTTGTCTTTCTTCAGATGATTCGTTTGATGATTTAATGTACTCGTGTTACTAGTTTGTCCCGTGGTGTGTGTACAGTAGTTGTTAGTATGAGTGTGGTGTGTGTCTGGTGGTGTGTGTCTAGGTGTAGTGGTGCCCTTCCCCTCCCTTAAGAGTATGCATAGTGTATGGAGGGGATGCTGGGTGCTACTGTACTCTCCCTTCTCTGGATACAACGCCTCGCTTTGCTATTGCTGTTGTGTGCTAACGCGCATATATGTATTTATTTATTTATTTATTTATTTATTTATTTATTTATTTATGACTGTTTCAGTAATTGAAACCAGAAGTTAGAAAAAAAATTAATTGGAATGTATGAACAATATATTAGTGAACTTGATAACGTAAGGTGTTGTTATTTAAATTAACCTTATTATAATTGCGTTAATGTCAAGTATCATTCCCAGTCTTTGAGAAAAAAAAATGCATGAAAGAAACTAGAATTGACCTTGAAATGTAAAAAAAAAAGAAAAAAAAAAAGAAAAAGGAAGGGACAGAGAATCAGCAATAAAGACGTACATAAACTTAAAGAGAGAGAGAGAGAGAGAGAGAGAGAGAGAGAGAGAGAGAGAGAGAGAGAGAGAGAGAGAGAGAGAGAGAGAGAGAGAGAGAGAGAGAGAGAGAGAGAGAGAGACAGAGAGACAGAGAGACAGACAGACAGACAGACAGAGTTAACGGACAGCCAGCCAGTGAAGGAAGGGTAGGGATAAGAAAATGAAAAATGACAAGTGGATAAAAGGGAGAGAATACGATGAGAGAATAGGAGACTGACGGATGCAAGATTATTGAAGAGATGAGGGACGGTCAGGCTTTTCTCTTCCTCTGTATTCTCTTCTTTCACAGGTTATTGCTTTTATCATTATTTGTTTTCAAAGGCACTACATATTCTGCATTGTTTTCCCCTCACTGTGCTTATTTGTGTGTGTGTGTGTGTGTGTGTGTGTGTGTGTGTGTGTGTGTGTGTGTGTGTGTGTGTGTGTGTGTGTGTGTGTGTGTGTGTGTGTGCGTACCCGTCCCTCAGTACCCTCACACTGTTTGTTTGGGCGCAAAAGTTTAGGTTGAGCCTTAAATTCGTACAGCCAGCCAGTTGCTGCAACAGATGGTGATAGTCGGCAGTTACCTCTCTGCTAACTGTGTGTGTGTGTGTGTGTGTGTGTGTGTGTGTGTGTGTGTGTGTGTGTGTGTGTGTGTGTGTGTGTGTGTGTGTGTGTGTGTGTGTGTGTGTGTGTGTGTGTGTGTTCGTTCTTGTTCCTGTTTTGAGTTAAGTTTATGAAGTTGCATTGATCACAAATCCTCTAAGTGAGAGAACTGCTTAAATCATGTTAATAGTTTAGGGGTTTTATTCTTAATGACCGTAAATAGAGTTCGTAAGTTGAGCTTCAAATCAAGAATTATGGATCGTATATATTAAAATGAAGGAGGATTTCAGGCACATTGTCAAATTTTCTTCTTTATCGCTGTCTTGGATGTATTACACAATTTTATCTTTGTATTTCTTTTTCTCTTCATTAATCGTAACTTATAAACCCCATTTGCTTGTATTTCCACCTTTCCATAAGTTTATAAAGTGGAGTAATTTTACTTCCTAAACTTGATTATATAAAGTGGAAAACGTCTTAGATCTTGTCACTTCAACACAGGAGTTACTTTTCGGTTATGTGAGAATTCTGTGACATTCCTACCACTATGCTAACTTAAGTATAGTAAAATAAACCAGGGCAGAGATTAAATTAAATGGAATTATGAAGTAAGAAGTTTTGGTGAGGTGGCCTGGAATAGACCGGCAGCTGTTTAGAGATGAGTGGGAAAGGTTAGGGAAGGTTGATGATAATTATGATGATTATTATGACATTACTACCATATTTTGTGTCCATGTAGCAGTGAGAGTAAAGGTTTCGTGTGAGTGTGGATGAAGGCAGTAAAAATGAAGACTTCCTCCCACAATTACCTTAGAAAACTGGTGCTGAAGGAGGTGCCTTTTTACTGCACCCTACCACCCCGTGTGATCTCATTAGCATAATTATTCCGTGGGGCTCGGTAGTTGAATGTCGTGTCTTTTTGAGGAGTAAAAATGCTGAACGTTGCCTTTGGTGACAACAAAGGTCGCGTGACGGAGAGGAGAGGCGAGGGTCGGCCGCTCCCCTTTGTGTTACAGTCACAGGCTGCCTCTTAATAACCCCTCCACGACCCACGTCAGGGAAGGCGGGCGTGCTGAGGCGGCCACGTGGTTAAGGCGCTCAGGAATTATCGTCTTGGAGGCTTCAAGTGCTTTATGTTTGGTGACACACCTTAACTAGAGTCCCCGGCAGCCTTGGGCGGACTTAAGAAAATTAACTCGTGCAGACGGATAGTGAAGAAAATGCATAACAGAAAGAAAACACCAAAGAAGAAGCAAAGACGAAGCCATAATATAGAAAAAAGAGAAAGGTGGGAGAGGGAAGTGTAAAAAGAAGAAAAGATCGTGCATACAAGTGGTATATAAATGTGAGATAGTTAGTCAGGGGTCATAGGAAGGCAGCATCTGTTATATTACTTAGTCATTATAATCCAACATTCCATCGTAATTGGTGATGGTAAAAATATAAATGTCAGTGTTTCTGATGGGAATGCCCTTTATAAGTAAGGTGTTCATGATCGATGCAGTAAATTATAAATGTTGGTGGCCTTTTATCTTTGTTTGTCCTTTTTATATTATTGTATAGTCAGCGTCACACAACTTTTCTTGACTAAGTTTAGTATATGTTAGTTATTGACATAAACTTACAAAGGAAGGGAGCACTGCACAGTAAATTGGCGCTGGTGCTGCACAAGCTAAAGATTACTGATGGTCGATCGGTGTGTGCGTGTGTGTGCGTGTGTGTGTGGGGGGGGGGGGGGGCTGGGTATTATTTCTGGAGGTGGCTGTATAAGATGTGAAGAGGGACATATTTCCTGAACATAAGGATTAAATTCCTATAACCACCACCACGTATCCACTGTTAGTAATACACATCATAATGCATATAAAAACAGAACAATAACAACAGCTATATTTAAATTCAACATATACAGTCAATATGTAAAACCACTAAAATCTCTAATTTATTGTCCTCAACCCAAAATTTCCTTTCCTCCCCAAGTGACCCTCTGGTGCGTTCTGTTCCTTTCTCTCTTGGTGCCATTTCTTCTCCTGGTCCAGAGGGGGAGTGAGGAGGCGGAGGAGCCTTCACATAGTAATTGTAAATTCATGGATTTTTGCCTTAGGGCCCCAAGGGGTAGCAGGGGAAGCAGGCCTGTGGAAGGGGAGTTGTTATTGCCACTTTTACTTCCACTACCATTCCCCTTTCTTTGGCTGTTGCTGCTGCTGTTACCGTTGCGTATATTGTTTACGTGTCCAAAACTGTTTCAGGTGATGGTGTTGCTGCTGTTCTTGTTGCTCCTTATAACCAGAAAGCCATGTGCCATCACGAGGTGGTGTCTGTTGTGCTGTTTTGTTGCGTGTGTGTGTGTTTGTGTGTGTGTGTGTGTCTTTACTACAGCTGCTACGTAATAGTGCTACTTATGCCCCGGTGTTTTAATGCGGCTATTGCTCCCGCTGTTGCCGCCGCCACCACTGTTGCTGCCATTACTGTTATTATAGTTGAGAGCGACCCTTATCGCCGCTCGTTTGGTTCTCCTGAGTGTCTGCAGTTGCTTTTCTTTATTTTTTTAATAGGCAGTTTTGCATCGATTGGTAGGGTGTTCCTGCCTTTGTAAAAGTACAGTATATCTCTTTCCCACCAGACATATCCCGCTTTTCTTTTATTTTATTCCTCCATGATTATCGCATATTTTCAGTATTTCGTTTTCTTTGTTGTTGTCTGTGAGTTGTGTTGTTGTTCCCCCTGGGACGTGGCGATGACGTGACCATGCAGGGAAGGGCGAGGAAATGAATCTTTTTCGAGGCCAAAAGAAAGATAAATCAGAAGTAGTAATAGTAGTAGTAGTAGTAATTATAGTAAGCGTGAGAATAGTACAAAGACAAGTATAGTAACGCCACCAGCAGCACCAACACCAGAACACCAGAACACCAGAATACCAGCACCACCAGTAGTAGTAAGAGAAGGAAAAGGAACAGAAAGGGAAAAAGAGGAACATGTCTGAAGGGTAGAAAGGGTCCAGGCGACTTAATTAACACAAGATAATTTGCCGTTCTTAAGATTTTCACTTCATGTTCAAGGAAAAGACGTATTAGTGGAAGGCAGCTCTTTCCCTTCCTCCCTCACCTCCCAGAGTCCTAGTGGGCGACGAAGGAGAAGGAGAGAAGGTAAGGGGAGAAGAAGGGAAGGAGGTGGGGAAGATCGGGAAAGAAAAAGAAGGCAAAGCTGGAGAAAGACAGAGAAGGAAGAAAGGATGTGTAGGAGGAGAAGGAAAGGAGGAGGAGGAAAAGAGGAGGCGGGAAAGGAGGAGAAGGAAAGGAGGAGGAGGAGGGAAAGGAGGAGGAGGAGGAAGAAGAGGAGGAGGAGGAAAGGAAGGACCTACTGTGTTGTCCCTCTTGACACCCTAACAAGGAAGACGCCATTACAGTGTTTGATAGTGCCTGTTGAAGTTTTATAAGTTTCCTTCCGAGAATCAGGATTTTTGCTTTATTTTCTGTGCTTTTTTTTTATTTCCTGCTGCAGGGAGCGCATGGGACTGAAAGTGAGAGAGAGAGAGAGAGAGAGAGAGAGAGAGAGAGAGAGAGAGAGAGAGAGAGAGAGAGAGAGGGAGAGAGGGAGAGGACCGGCCCTGTTGGCTTCCACTCGCTTCGTGTTTATCTTCGTCAACTTAAGCCAAGTTATGACGCGGAATGAGGCTTCTGGGGGGCGTTGCAGCGCATATTTGCTTCTCTCTCTATGAGATTTTTAATTGCAGTATGTTGGCTGTCTTTGAAAGTTTCTCTCTTTCTCTCTCTCTCCCTCTCTCTCTCTCTCTCTCTCTCTCTCTCTCTCTCTCTCTCTTTTATCTTTTCCTTTTACCTCCTGTTCTTACTCCTTCCATTATTTGTCCTCTTTTACCATCACCTTTTAGCCTGCTTTTTGCCCTTTACTGTCTTGTATTTCCCTTCTGGCTTCTATATAGCTCCCTCTTCCTCTCTCCCTTCCTCTGTCGCAGCCTGCCCAGCCTCCCCCAGTGACAGAACGGCAGAAAGATCGTGCTATGATATATATGTTCGTCCCGGAGGGCTGGCTGGCTGCACGTCCTTCTAAATGATCAGAGGGAGAGGAGCGAGTGAGCGACAGCGTTTCTTTGATGTGTGATTCTGCCCTTCCTCCTCCCGGCTGTGTCCAGGTTTCGCGTTGGGGTGATGTTAAAGGTTGTTAAAGCAGTATTTCTTCCCTTCTCTGACGGTGGTGACGGTGGTGGTGGTGGTGGTGGTGGTGGTGGTGGTGGCAGAAGGGGAGAATGACTGCCAAAGGGTCTTGCTGCTCAGTCTGGAATTCGCATGAAAAGCTGGACAAAATCCGTTTCAAGATAATGTGTTTCTGTATCTTGAGAGAGAGAGAGAGAGAGAGAGAGAGAGAGAGAGAGAGAGAGAGAGAGAGAGAGAGAGAGAGAGAGAGAGAGAGAGAGAGAGAGAGAGAGAGAGAGAGAGAGAGAGAGAGAGAGGTGATAGGATGTTAAGGGGTAATTAAAGTCGTTAATGATGCTGCAACACATTATAATTAGTTGGTGAGGTGAAACTCAATTAATTCAACATCCAACTCAGTAAAGCAAATGTAAAGGTGTCAATGTTTTTCTTTCTATGTAACTAATGGCTTTATATATGTTGTCTCGAACATAATTAATGCAACCAAACACTTCAGTTGCTGTTTGATGTCTGGTGTTCGTGTTTTGATTGCATATATTTTATTTTATCAATTTATTTATTTATATGCTATTCTTATCTGTAATGTATTTTTTTTTACTTCATATAATTATACGTTGTTTGTTTTTAGTTCTATAATGTCAAATAACTGATTCTTCTTCTTGTAAAATATTGCCCAATACTAGATGAAAATTGTCTTTGTAGTAATTGTTTTGTGAATTTTTGCTCCTATTTTTGTGTGTGCGTGTGTGCGCGCGTGCCATCATATGTTTTTAAAGATGCTCGAATTGAAATATTTAACTTAAGATAAAAATAAATAAATAAAGTAAAGGAGAAGGATTTAAGGGAAAATTGAAAAACCTAAACTATAGAGCCGAAAAAAAAAGCCAAATGATATTAGGATGTAATGTGAATCAGAAAAAGAAAGAGAGATGCAGAGAGAAAGAAGGTGAAGGAATAGAAGGAGGAAGGCAATCGTGTAGCGTCTTCAGTGCAAGGCAAGGCAGCGAGTCTCCATTTCCGTCACAAACACCAACCGATCTCTCTATTCTCCTCGGGGTCGGGTGTGAGAAATATCACTGAATTTTTTTTTTTTTTTTTTTTTTGTATTTCTTATTTTATTTTTCATCCTTTCCTATCGACCCTGTGACTTTTCCTCTCGTGTTGTGTGTTCTCATCTTTATTCTACTTTCTTCTTCTCTCTTTTTCTGTGTTCCGTCTTCCCTTTCTCCATTTCCATCCTTGTTTTCACCTTTTTAAAACTTTTTTCTTCTTCACATGGTCTCTCTCTCTCTCTCTCTCTCTCTCTCTCTCTCTCTCTCTCTCTCTCTCTCTCTCTCTCTCTCTCTCTCTCTCTCTCTCTCTCTCTCTCTCTCTCTCTCTCTCTCTCTCTCTCTCTCTCTCTCTCTCTCTCTCTCTCTCTCTCTCTCTCTCTCTCTCTCTCTCTCTCTCTCTCTCTCTCTCTCTCTCTCTCTTTGGCCCCAATTTGTACCAACCTTGATGACATGTCTCGGTATGTCTACTTGATTTTTCTTGACCTCCTCCTCTTCTTCCTCCTCTTCCTCCTCCTGCTCCTTTTTTATCGGTTTACCTTCTTCCTTCACCCCAGTATTATTAACTTCCTTTCCTTTTCCATCATATGTATATCACTCTTTTCCTTCTCTTCCTTCCTCCTTCTCCTTCTTAACTTTCCTGTTTCGCTCCGTCTCAAGAGTAAATAGAAAGTGTTACCTATTCTCACTAGAGGAAAATTCTTTCGACTCCAGGATGTAAAGGTGGTTTTCCATTTTTATTGGTGGTATTTATGGATCCAGATGCCCCTACCCCCCTCTACTTCTTATTTGGGAGGAGAAGGAGGAGGAAGAGGAGGTCTGCAACGTGTGTGTTAAAGATATTTGGCTTCTTGGGAAATGTGAAGGCGGGATGCCACTGTCTACCCCATGAACCCAAGGGGGAGAGGAGAGGGTGTCGGAAAAATTGAAGGTTTCGTCGCCTTTTCCTATATTTGTAATTTTTTGGTGGTGAGACGACAGTGTTGATTTTAGTCTTGAGGTGATGTTTGTTAGAGTAGGGATGGGATGGGATGGGATGCCTCTCCTCGTGAAATATATATAGAGAAGGTGACAGCGTTGGAGGACGTTTGAGAGAGAGAGAAAAAAAAAATACAGTTACTTAAAGAGAAAATAAATGTGAATATTAGTACACTCATGTTCTTTTCACATAATTATAACCCTGCACAACACTAGTTAGCATAAAAGATGTTAACTACTCACGCAAACAATCAATCAACTTACCGTCGCTGTTCCATTCAACCAATCATAGCGGCTCGCCAATTGAGTAGCGAAAAGTTCAGCCAAACACGAAGCCGCTGCACGCTACCCTAGGATACTCTGCCCAATCAGAGTGAGCTCGGAAATGCTCATATCAGCCTGTCATCCAATCAGAAAGTCATCCGGAACCCACATTCACCCATCGAGCGGGTAACGAACCGGGAGGCAGACAATCAGGCGCCTAACGTGCAACACACACCAATATTACGGGGGGAAAAAATAGTGTACTCTGTAAAACACCTCATGGCGTGTTGGTGATGAACGGCAGGAAAAAAGTGTTACGTGTGGGAGGCAGTGTGTCCCGGGGGAAAAAAAAGTGTCAATAGATAAATAGTCACTGATAACTGGCTAAGGGAATGAGTAAATAGTAAAGGGGTTGTTAATTGTGTGTGTGTGTGTGTGTGTGTGTGTGTGTGTGTGTGTGTGTGTGTGTGTGTGTGTGTGTGTGTGTGTGTGTGTGTGTGTGTGTGTGTGTGTGTGTGTGTGTGTGTGTGTGTGTGTGTAATTGTATTAATGTTGATGGTGTGGTAGTGGTTGGTAGTAATAGTGGTGGTAATATCTTATTATTATTATTATTATTATTATTATTATTATTCCTTTTCCTCTTCTTTTTCTTTTTCTTCTTTTTTTTTCTTCTTCTTCTTCTTCTTTTCCTTCTTCTTCTTCTTCGTCTTCTTCTTCTTGAGTGGCGTGACCTGCTATTCTCAAGTCATTACCCGTTATGAATAGTGTTAACAAAAGTGGTAATACTTCTACCTAGTCTTCATCATCACAAGCGTCACGGAGGCAGGTAGTAAATGCGATGTCAGAGCGTTTAACCTCATTTTGTGAAGACATGTTAACTGCGAAATGTAATAGCGATGTATGCTTGAAAAATAATGTCAGAAAAGTTCGAAAACCGTGAGAAGAGTCCTATACCATTACGTGTTGCAAGAGTGTTCTCATTACCTGAGGTCGGGTGTATCACATACCAGGTAAAAATTTGTTTTATTTATATACATTGTTTTTTTTCAACAAGAGTGCTTTCAGCTTACCTTAATTGAAATTCGCAATGTTGCACCAGTTTTTAAGGTTATTCTGGAGGGTAATAGTTTATGATATGCACTGTATACAAACACTTGGGGCTTAGTGTGAATATAAGTCAGGTGTGTGGGAGGCTGGAAACTGCGCATTGCATGTAAGGCTTACGAACGTTATATAGTCTGATTGGACGCTCAGTGTTGCGTTCCTTACGTGGTTGTATTCACTCTATCAGAAGAGAAGTTATTAAAGCAGCCTTGTGAGTCCTTAGAGCGTTGTGATCATACTAAAACTATTTTATCCTCGTTTTGACGTCAAAAAACCCAGGTAATAAGATGTGGTGTTAGAATCATGTCATCTACAGCAAGGAATCCTTAATACTGGGAGTGATCATATTAAAGTGAAAAATTCATCATCATTTTGACTACAGGGAATCCAGCAAATAACATGTGGTGTCAGAATCGTGTCAACTACAGGTAATGTTTATTCTTTGTAAAGTGTAGAGGAAGAATACACACCATCGTGAATAAACCTGACACGTGTTCATTCCGCCTGTCAGTGCGTCACAACGTTGAGGTAAACATTAAACAGCACCAGTAAGTGAGTCATCAAATTGGACAGAGTATAACCAGACAGTATTTTTTAAGTTATCATGAAAATTCAACAATGGAAAAAGTTGTCCAATTAAGCAATCAAACTCTTAACATCCATCGTCAGGTAGCAAAATATTACACCGCGGACAGGTGTCAGGTGTATGTGTGTGTATGTGTGTGTGTGTGTGTGTGTGTGTGTGTGTGTGTGTGTGTGTGTGTGTGTGTGTGTGTGTGTGTGTGTGTATGTCTGTGTGTGTATGTGTGTGTATGTATGTGTGTGTCTGTGTGTGTATGTATGTGTGTATGGGAGGTGGGTAAGCAAAGTGTACGAAGCGAAATGATCCACTATTGGATTTCCGTTTCCCATTTCTTGCCTCCTCTTCCTCCCCTCCTATATCCTCCAAGCCTCCTTCTTCTCTTCCCCTCCTTCCCTCCATCCCTCTATCCCTCTACCCCCTTCCCCCTGTGCCTTACTGATGTTGTTTCCCTTTGGCTGGAAGAGGGCGTTCCAGAGCCTCTCCAACACTAGAGGATTCCAGTCGATTTTTCTGTAC
>JAXIVD010009969.1:0-10000 GCA_036785275.1 Cancer borealis
ATGTCCACCTTCAGTGTACCGCGGCACTGGGATCAACCCCTCGGAGACGGAGTGGCCTACCCGGGTGTCGGCCCTAGTGAAAGAGATGACGAGATTGTGTACCACGCTTACTACCAGTGGGTACCGTTCGTGTTGGTGCTGCAGGCCATCATGTTCTACATCCCACGGTACCTGTGGAAGAACATGGAAGGCGGCCTCTTCGTCACTATCCTGGCTGGCATGGACAAGATGACGCTGGACGAAGGCACGAGGCACAAGAAGCACAAGGTTCTCTCGCAGTACATGATCAAACACCTTCACATGCACATGAACTGGGCTATAAGGTGAGTGTCCTGTGCCGGTGTCAGACGCGTCCCTTGCTTGCCTTGAGGTAGTAGAACGCTGTGAAAGTATTCAAGGGAGTTCAAGGGTTTAAACTATGGTGGGATGGTGTCGATTTGTAGATGGTTCGAACGTGTCGTGCGAAGCGTCTCGACACTGAGCACAACCTGAACCATCCAAGGCGAGTGATACAGGCAGGTGTCGAGAGGTTAGGAAGGGGGGGTGGTGGGGAGGCGGAGGATGTGGCGAGTAGGATTCGTGAATGTCACCATGAAAAGTAATTCGTCATGGCTTACAAATGTTGTCCATGAGGAGTGTGGTGTTCGGTTGAGTTAATTAACGTTCACCATAACTTCGCGCCTCGGTTGTTGCCATTTCGTGACAAAATCTTACATCTTCCGTCGCATTAATTAAATAACAATATTTCGTGGATGGAAGTGACAGCCTACCAAACAAGGGCTCCATTCCCCCTGCCCCACCCCGCCCCCCTGCCCCCGTCCCCGCCCTCGCCCTCGCCTTCGCCCTCGCGTTGATATGAATAGCCATAAAACATGAGATAACTTTGGTGGATGTCTTATACGTTATTCTGCTACGGAAGATGAACTTTGAACATTTTGCCCTCGCCTGCGAACCGAACATTTTGTCAGTCTGTATAAGGCATCCATGCAGCAATTAGCGTGGCGAAGCCTTGCACCCTCAGTGGCGCAACATCTCCGGAAAGGAAGAAAGGTTGGACTGGCATCGAGAAGAGGATGACCCAGAACGGAGGGTCAGGTGGTGGTGTTATCTTAAGCATCCTCACTATGAATCTGAGCGGCGTTTTCCTTCCCTCACTCCCTGGGCGCCTCCTTCAACGCTACAACTTGCACTGGAAAGATAGTAGTCATTAAGCCACCTCCCCTCTTGGTATCTTAGGCTGTTTAAAAAATGTTGAAGTAAAATTTCTTATCCCATTATCTCTCTCTCTCTCTCTCTCTCTCTCTCTCTCTCTCTCTCTCTCTCTCTCTCTCTCTCTCTCTCTCTCTCTCTCTCTCTCTCTCTCTCTCTCTCTCTCTTTAATCATGTTTTCCACCTTTGCTCCTCCATGTATCAATACGGATATGCAACTCCTGATGACCGTTTCAAAGTGTTGGTGTTGCCTGCGAAGCCTCAACACCACCACCATGTTGATATCCACTCCGAAGGCAGCGCCACGCCCCTCCTTCGCACCTCAATGTGTGTGCTCACCCGGCATACCACATGTGGATTGAGGTTCACAAGTATTCACGGGTAGAGTGGTGGCCATATTGGTTACACTACCTCTTCCCTCCCCTCTTCCTCCCCTCTTCCCCTCCTGCTGATGTGCGGTCCCTGAACTTCCTACTCTTCTACAATTACCCAACAGCCGCCGTAGACTCTGACACAGTGGTTCGTTTCAGTTTTTTTTTTCTTCAGCCTCAATACTATCAAGTTCAATTCAGTCAAACTGGTACGCTCTCTCTCTCTCTCTCTCTCTCTCTCTCTCTCTCTCTCTCTCTCTCTCTCTCTCTCTCTCTCTCTCTCTCTCTCTCTCTCTAACTTCAGCTTGCTACTCACAATTGTTAACCTCAAATATCCCGTAAAAAGAGAAAAGATGGTGGATATGAATAATATTATTATTTTTTTTTTTTTTCAGTATTTACTTTTTTAATACTCGAAGAAGTTTTTTTCTAATACCTCCTGGAGTTGTTGAGGTATTACTTTAAGAACAGCTGGTATCGTATTGTACTGTACCTCGTATTTCTACACTAATAGTAGGTTTGCGGCTCTTTCAGTGGGTGGCTCAGTTCAAGGTAATAGAAAGTGGATGCAAATGCACTAGGCAGCCCTCGCGGGGCAGGCCACTGTAAACCTTCACGCACATGTGTTCAGCCAGTAAAAATAAACGCAGTGGTAATTTTTGTCTGATAATTTTTCACATGTTAACTTCTGACTCTTGCACCATAAGCTGTTGAAATCTGCTACCAACGCGCAAGGTTTATAGCGGTGGCAGTGATGTGTGTGTATGTATAATGCTGATCACTGTACATCGTAAGTATAGAGCGACACGGTAGGGCGGACAGTGTGGGCCTGAGAACCATGGGCTGGATTTTAAAACACTAGACTACAACAGAACAGAACAGAAGGACATTGAGAAAGCCACATGTCGTGCGCCTTGGATGTGACCGGATCGTATTTCAACCTCAGAACAACAACCCAGCCAAGCGAGAGGGTGGTTTTGGTCTGTGGTCTAAGCCGGTCCAGCCAGGAAGCGGACGAACAAAACTGAAGAATAAGGTTTTGATGAAAATATTGGATCTCTTCGACCTATACGTACTATTTACATCATCTGAACGACCCATCCTCTGTCTGGCGAGGGTGAGGAGGCACTAAGACAAGCATCACCAGCGGCGGGCATCAGGAGGCAGGGAAGATGTGCGGCGAGGCAGGTCAGGCATGGTACTTTCACGTCCACCTCATGGAAAGGCTCGGCAGTGGTGGTGTTTGTTTGTTTGTTTGTTTGTTAATAAAGCCCTTCATTGTTATATTAAAGTACACTAATGTATTTTTATAAAGTCGCAAATACATATATTAAACATTGGACATGACATCGTGACACAGGAAGGTAAGTTAGTAATCAGAAACCAACGAAAAATACCTTTGAAAAAATTAACGGTTATCTATCAGAAATCAACGAAAATAATTGTCAGGAATCAATTTAATACAACTGTCAGAAACCAACATAAAATGGCCATCATAAATCATCAACCGCAACATTAAACAAAAGAATACCTAAGAACCACCTTACCGTGACGAGGACTTCGAATAAAAAGATAATCATAACGAAAAGATTATGGTTGAAATACATGAATGAGAAGTGTTTTAAGTGGTTTATTAATATCATGATAAACGTGCAAATGTATTAAATGATAAAGAGTTCACTTTAGTCATCGTTTTACGTCATAGTTGGATTGAAAACAGTAAAAAAGGTGCCGACGAAAGCTATGAATGTGTGTGGCGACATACAGGAATTCGTGACATTTCCTACAACACACGAAAGGAACATACTAGCACTTTGTTCACCTCTGGATCCACCACCAATACACTCTGGTCAGAATCCAACCATTTGTTATTAAAAAGAACTCTCAGCTCCATCCTTTACACAAATCACGTCACACTTCAGACAGGACATCAATCAGAAGGTGGACAAGGGTGACAGAGTGAGCTGGCCTGCATCACCCTTGACCAAACGAAGAAAACAATCTCTGAAAAACAAAGAAACCTGCCCTTTCTTAGCCAACACAAGTCAGTTCGCTGCGTTGCATGAAACACACTCGTTATTGATGCAACACGTCACCTATCCACTGTGCCCTCACTATTGCCTAATATTCAAAGTAAATAAACGTTCTGAATGTTTATCAGTCTTGTTGGTCTACCGCGGGAACCTCCTCCAAGCTGTCAGGTGGCGGTGAGGCGACACTAAAAACTCACGCCACACAAGGCTAACTGGCCAATTTTCATGCCAGAGAAGGATGGACCTTTTGAAAAATTTGATCTTGTCATAATTCAGGGGTAGCGGATGATAGGTAGCAGGTGTGAACGGCTTAATATAGTAGCGAAGAGTGTCAGGTGTGATTATTGAAATGTCTTGGGTTATAATTCTGTCTCTCTCTCTCTCTCTCTCTCTCTCTCTCTCTCTCTCTCTCTCTCTCTCTCTCTCTCTCTCTCTCTCTCTCTCTCTCTCTCTCTTTAGTTCGTCGATAAGGAAGAGGACAAGATAAATCGCCACCACCACCATCTCCACCACCACCTCTTCCTCCAGCTTTCCACTTTTCCGCGTCAGATCCTTAAGTTCATTGGACATGTGGCAAGAACCTTTTTTTTTTCACTGCTGGTCGAGTCTGGGTACGATTAAGTGACGTCTGAGTAGGCACGTCCGTCCGGAGTTACAATGAAGCAGGAATGGTGTTTGTGAGTTCCTGGAAGATGATGAGGTTGTGTGTGTGTGTGTGTGTGTGTGTGTGTGTGTGTGTGTGTGTGTGTGTGTGTGTGTGTAAATTGTTCATGGTGGCTGTTTTCGTTGAAAAAAAAAAAAAAATTAACAAAAAGATGTTAGATGTACGTTTTTTTCCGTTTTCATAATTTCTTGCTAAAGACTTGTGGTTTAATTTTGTATTCAGGTCCTGTTCTCGTGGCAACATCAAGCAACAACAACCGCTGTGTGTGTGTGTGTGTGTGTGTGTGTGTGTGTGTGTGTGTGTGTGTGTGTGTGTGTGTGTGTGTGTGTGTGTGTGTGTGTGTGTGTGTGTGTGTGTGTCGGGGTTTACTAGCGGGCAGCCCAGTAAACTACGTAGGAAAGCAGCATCCAAAGGCGAAGACTGAACGCCGGTCGTGCAGGAAGACCCGTCCGCTTAGTAACCCGCTGAAGAAGCTTAGGAACCTGTGCGCACTTTGAATAACGTAAGAGAAATTTCACTTACCATGCGCACGTCCGCTTACTGTAATGGTGAACAATACTAATATATGACAGAGATGTTACGGGAGATGAAAACAACATGAGACTGTGATTATGACATACCACGGGAGATGTTACCGATTATAGGAACGATATGCATGTGAAATGACATGATAGCTCCAGAAACACGAATGGAAAACTTTTAGCGACCCATAGGCTAAAGTTACAGCCTACAGCCATACCCACAGACGCCCCAAGGAAGCTTAATGTCAGTGCACATGATGTAAGCTGGGCAGTGAAGATCATGTGTTTTGTATCCGTGAAATGCATACTCATGGGATGGTGAAGCAGAGGTACGTTGGTTCTTCCCTAATGCGATATGATGAGTGTGATGTCTGCGTGTCAGGAAGAGGAAAGCAGGTGGCGGGTCACTGCTCTTCGTTACGGATAAAGAGCAGGAAATTAAATTACAAAGCGGAAATTTGAGAGACCTTGAATCCTTTATAAGTTTCCGTCTATAATGTTGCACCTCTTTACCTTGAGATGGGAACCTAGACGGTGTTTGAATGTGTGTGTGTGTGATCTGATGCCATGTCCTGCTGCCGATACATTCACCCTGAAGGAAACCGCAGCGTGTCCTGCATCACCTCACTAAGATTATTTCAGTTATACATAGAAGCGATGAAGCACGACTGAGAAATAACCGATTACCTATACTGATCGCGTGTTAGTTTGTATTAGCACTTTCTGAGCGTTGAAATTACCCGGAGTGATGGCCGAGCGGGACTGTGTGTGTGTGTGTGTGTGTGTGTGTGTGTGTGTGTGTGTGTGTGTGTGTGTGTGTGTGTGTGTGTGTGTGTGTGTGTGTGTGTGTGCGCGTGTGTGTGTGTGTCTAGGTAGCAACAAGGAATCACTGAAAGCAGGAGAAACAGTGTTGAGTCAGTGTTATCTTGAAGGCTTGTCTGTCGTGGCTGTCGTGTTGCTGTGGGTATTCAGGAAAAGTGAATGGATGTTTATGTCCAGGTACTTGACGTTAGTGATCCGCCCCACCACGCCCTGACACGCCCATTCCTACCCTCACCCCATCCACCCTCCGCTCACTCTATCCTCTGTTCTACCTTTCCTTTCTTCCTTTCGCCTCACCCACCCGCCCGTTCCTTCCGCACCCCACCTGTCCTTCCTCCCTCACCCATCCTCTGTCCTCTCTCATCCTTCCTTCCCTGAACCCCGCCCTGATCCTCACCTGCTCTCTCTTCCTCTCTTCCTCTCTTCCTCTCTTCCTTCGTTACTCCCGTCCTGCTCCCCCTCCCCGACTCTTCCCCAACCTAGATACGTGACCTTGAACCGCTGTCCGTCCGTGTGTCACTCCGTCTGATTTACATAACTATTACGGTTACTCCCTACTCGGCTGCCTAGCTAGGTGACGGTATTTGACGGAAGTGTGGTGTGGTGGTGGCTCTTCCTCTTTCACCACCACCATCATCATCATCATCATCATTATCATCATCATACAAACAGACAGGATGCGAAGTAAATAGTTTAGAAGTGATAAATTTAAGTTGTGGGAACTCTACTATTGTGTGAAACTGCAGCCGTGTATGCTATATTGTTATATAAATGATAGTGATTGTGTGTGTGTGTGTGTGTGTGTGTGTGTGTGTGTGTGTGTGTGTGCGTGTGTATGTGTGTGTGTGAGGGGAGGGATGTGTTAATGCGTTAGTATGCATATGTGTCATAACCTGTGTGTTTGTGTGAGTGTTTTGATTGTATGTGGTCGTGTACGTAACCGTTTGTTTGTTCCTTTATTCCTGCGACGCTCTTGTTATACACACATGACACGGAGAGAGAGAGAGAGCGAGAGAGAGAGAGAGAGAGAGAGAGAGAGAGAGAGAGAGAGAGAGAGAGAGAGAGAGAGAGAGAGAGAGAGAGAGAGAGATCAGATCAGATCAAAGGATGTGATATGGATGTATACCTGTTATCCGGATCTTCTTCCCTCTCCCTTCCTCCTCCACTCACAGTCTTCCCTGACCCTCGCTCCTTCCTTTCCTTCCCTTCCTTCCCTCCCTCCTTTTCTCCCTTCGTACCTCCCTCCCTTCTTCCCTTCATTTCTCCCTCATCAGATACGGTAACAAAACACGTTGTCTGGAGTACGTAGTGATTCCTTCCAAGACTTTATCCTCTCTTTAGGCCTTACCTTGACTCTCTTTGGCCCTCTCCACCCCCACCTCCCATTTCAGGCAATCTCTCCCTCCCTCTCTGCCCCTCCTCAACCTAGACAGCCCCGCCCCGCCCCGTCCTGCCTGCACCCAGCTAGTGTAAGTGTTCATCTCCTGTCCTCCTGTCGTTCCCCTCCGCTAGTATGGCGTCATGATTGCGTTACAGGACATTCTGGTGACAGTATATTTTCCTCCTTCTCTATCTCCCCTCTCCCTCCTGATGGTTTAAAATAAAGATAACACTTAGTTTTGATATGTGTTACAACATTCTCCGTGTGATTTCGTTCTTTTGTTTTGTTTTTGTTTTTGTTTTGTTCGTGTTAGGGTGTGCAGTGCAGCTGAGGACAAGGGTGTGAGTAATTGAGTGAATTGAGTGAGGGGAGTGAGCGAGGGAGAATAATTCAACCATCTCTTACCTCAGCTTAACGCGCCTCCCTGACTAAACTTTTGAAGGGAATGTTGGATTAGTTTAATGGTTTGGATAATTGAAAGAAGATAGGTAGATAAGACACTTAACCGACGGTATCCATTTTCTTTCATGAAGCCATTTTTTTCTCTTTACCTTCCCCTCCCATTTTTCTTCCTTCCCGTTCTCCTCCTATCCCTCCCTCAATCACGCCCTTCACCTCCCCGTAAAGTGATGCTGCGTGAGGTGAGATGCGTCGGTCGGTGCATCTCACGTCGTATACAAAATGATGTCAGACCTTGGACCTTGTGATAACCTTTAATGACTGCCCTGCCCTTGGAGCTGCGACAATTTATAAACAATTTCGACACTGCGCTTGAAGGTTATCAGGAAAAAACCTAAAGGAAGTATTAGGGATCATCACTTTAGTTTTTTTTTTTTCGAGTCAGTAAGATGGATTGTATTAACATAGGACAAGTACGAGAGACGGAGGGTTAGAAATACTTACCTCGGAATTTTTGAAATATTTTTTTACATCCTCGCGATACAAAAAATATACGTGAGTAGTTATAGTTTTTATTTATTTAGTTTGTCTTTATTCTTATGTTTTATATCCGTCTTTCTGCTTCAATGCCACGTGCGCCGGAAGTGGTAAGCTGTGGAAAAAAATATATAGAATTGCATAAAAAAAACTAAATTAGTCTGGGAAAATGAGAAGACTGTGTGTGTGTGTGTGTGTGTGTGTGTGTGTGTGTGTGTGTGTGTGTGTGTGTGTGTGTGTGTGTGTGTGTGTGTGTGTTCAAGTTCACACGCCGTTAAACAAATAGGCCGCAACAGAATGAGGGTGAATGACACTTACAGCAAAAATAATTAATATATATAATAGATTAATAATACAATTCCCTTCTTGGACGCAACAGTGATCGTCTCTTTATTTGCTTCGTCGCGTGAACTGTGGAGTGGATGATGGATTGGAGGCGTGAGTAGAGGCGTCAGTGGCCGTCCGTGTATTGACTCCAGCGGGCCTGTGCCAACACGGAGGTGCGGCGGACGAGGACGTGACTCTCGGCCTATTTCAACACGGAGGTGCAGAGTGTTGATGGTCATTTCATTACGGCGGACGTGATTGTGCTCTGGTCTTTTTTTTCTGTTAATGGACTACCGGTGATGCTTCAGTCTGGACAACCTGAACACGTCAAGGCGAGCGAGGAGGGAGTGTCAGGTCATATTGGAGACTTAACTAACTGGTCTTCCTTTTTTGAGTCTTCTTATTTATTTTTTTCCGAACTCGAACCCGTTTACTTATGCATAATAAAAGAAGACAAGTAAATATATGTGTTAGCGAGAAAGTGGACTCGGTTTGAAACGTGAGAACGCGGCAGTCGGTACCCGCATGCCGGCGCCCTGCATCAGCGAGGGTAAATTGGTCGTTTGTTAAGCCTGACATAGGCAGCGTCGTGGCCGCCACAACCCGCATGGCAGGACTTATTTGTATTCTTGGGTATTGTTCACTGTTTGAGTTCCTGACGCCTGACGCCGTGAGCCTAACACACACCCTTCGTCAGCAGTGTACGTGCATTATCCCAGTCCTAACTTGCATATTCATTATACTGTATTTTGCACAGACCACAACTAACCTCTGTAATTCATAAAGTTCATGTCATCTTCCATCATAGTAGTAAAACAAACAGCCTTAATAACATGAATTCCTACATCGTTTATATATCAACGTTCTGTCTGTTGTGGGCGATGGCATCTTGGGGATAAATACATATTCCTTACTTATCTTACAGCGTGTTTTGATTCTTAAAGGCAGCGATAATGGGTTTTATATGTTGTTTGGAGTAATGTATCTAACCAGTAGAATGTAAACAGTCCGTAGATATTTTGACAGCAACATAAATCCTATCAGAGTAGTAGCAGTAGTAATAGGAGGAGAAGGAGAAGGAGGAGGAAGAGGATCAAGAATGTTGCATCTCAGCATTCGCGTTTCGTTGTATGGTTCGTGTTTATTATAGTGTTATGTTATGGTTTGGAGTTAATCATGAACCTTATGGGATGCTGCCTATTTTGAGAGTGCATCTTTTTGTGTGATCATGAAAATACCAATCTATCTAACTAACTTATGTGTGTGCTTGTTTCAGGTTCTTCCTATGCGAGGCTCTGTGTCTGGTGGTAGTGGTGGGTAACATCTACTTCACTGATCTGTTCTTGGGCGGCACCTTCCTCAAGTACGGCACCGAAGTCATCAACTTTCCCGACATGGACCCCGAGCATCGCGTTGACCCCATGACCCGCATCTTCCCACGGGTCACCAAATGCACCTTCAGGTCAGTAAAAGTAGTAGTAGAAGTAGAAGTATTATTATTATTAGTAGTTGTAGTAGGTTTTTGTGAGGCTATTTACACATATATTCTCACTCTCTCAAACCACAACTCAAGCATCAAGGCACCAAGAGCAGCGTCAGTGCACACTAAAGTTTCCTCTTCGTGTGTGTAGCGACAGGTGGTGGTGGTGGTGGTGGTGGTGAGTCTCAAGACCATGCATGCCCTGAGGTGACGGTGGTGGCGCGCGGCCGGTTTAGGGCACACCACGCCACGCTAG
>JAXIVD010009970.1:0-14304 GCA_036785275.1 Cancer borealis
TTGTTATGTCTTTTTATCTTCTTCCATTTAGTTACTGAATTATGTAAGTTTATTTTTTTCCACATATACCAAATAACAAATAAAGGAGAACAACCTTATAATTCCTCTTCAATTTATATTCTCATAATAAATCACAAGATATTATATATATTCTTATTCGTTGATGTGGACGCTTCCTGCACTCTATATAACACATCTTTTCCATGGTCAACAAGCATTCAAACACTATCACAATTCCTCACTAGTTTATTAACACCTAAATCATCGGAAATTGCCTATCACTTCATCATCCCTACCTGACAGTTTTCACCGTGTCGTCTCTCTCCTCTTACTCCATTTTTCCTTTCCTTCTCCTTCCTTCTCCTCCTCCTCCCTTCTCCTCCTCCTCCACATCCGCTTCTTAGTGCACGTAAGCAGTGGTGACGTACAGTAATAATGAAGCAGAGAAGGTGGAAGGAGCTGAGATACAGAAAGGTAAAGAGAAACTGGAATGAGATAGTGAGGAGGCTTTGCACTAATGCTGTCTGTCCTGCTTCGATTCTTAGACTGACTTAGGTACATGACAGACTTGCTATGAAATAAATATACTCTCTGGTTATCACAGTAGAGAAATATACACTGTAAGTACATAATAAATGAGGGGTCTAGGAATCCCCTCTTATGTATTCTCTCCTACATAAAAGCAAGGTGCCTTTTCTCGGCTTCTCTGCCTTCAAGCTGGGTATGTAAAGATTGATATAACGTCTAATTAATGAATTTATATACATTATTTTTTCACGGATTATTCAATTAACTTTTTAGAATGGATAACCAAGTAGAATAATGAAATATAATCTTAGTGTGTCTGATAAAAAATCTTCAACAATCATGAAAAACGTAAGAATAGCCTCCTTGTTCAATTATTTTCTATTCACCTGTCTACTTTTTGTCAGTCCAGCAGAATATCACAAAATATATCATTGGAACACTTGACTTTAGTGCATTGAGAGAGTATCTGTTGTCATGAAGGGATACTGAAGAAAATAGATAAACTGATGCAATTAAGATGAACAAGTTAATTAATAGATAGTTAAATGAATAGATGAATGAATAGATCGATAAAATAAACACATGGAATAATATAAAAGACCTGCCTGATACTAGCAAAGGCAATGAACGTTCATATTAAATCATCGGAAAGGCAATAAAACACAACGACCCGTCAATAGCCTATCAAAAAAATCATGACAACAATTCAATTCTTTAACAAAATCGTAAAAAGAAATCACTTTTATTTATCGACTGGTGCGAGTCTACATTTTCTTTTCTTATCCCACCGCCGCCTCCCTCCTTCCCTCCCTCCCTCCCTCCTTTCCTCCCGTTCCTCTTCTATCCAGCGTCTTTGAAGTCTTCCTTCAGAGACGTTGCCGCCCTCCTTGTCCTTCTCCAAGCACGTCCTGCTCCCCCCGACCTCCATCCTCGCCTCACGCCGCAGGGAAGCTCGTAATTACTCCTCTTCGTCAGCCTCATCATCATTACTGCTCAGACAGGGATTTTCGCCTCTAAAGGGAAGAATGAGGCTGACTCGCGCCCTGAGTTACAGCTGGTGTTTCGAGGGTGAGGCAAAGTGTGATCAAAAAGAGACATGGAATAGAGGTTGATTGGAAGCGTGGAGAGAGAGAGAGAGAAAGAGAGAGAGAGAGAGAGAGAGAGAGAGAGAGAGAGAGAGAGAGAGAGAGAGAGAGAGAGAGAGAGAGAGAGAGAGAGAAAGAGAGAGATAAGGGGGTGCGTGTATGTACCCAGAGATGCGAGCCACACAGTTCTAAATAAGATGCTGTGTATATAAACTTGTTGTTGATAAATTTCATCATAAAAGTAATGGTGGAAATGCTATATATTTTTTATTTATTTATCCATTTATTACTGTCGTATTCTATTTGATTGTTTATTAGTTTGTATTTTTATTTATTTGTTACGACATGCCTATTCTATTTCCCTACAAGAATATTTTATTAATAATTTTCATCGGTAAAGTTTAAATCACATTTCCGTTTTCTTTTGGGACGATTCGTTTCAAGGGTTCAAGACAGAAACTTTCATTCAATTCCTCAGACGATTGATACATTCTCGAACAATTTTGTAAAGCTACCTGACGTATTAAATCAAATGAGGTTAATGAATTAGTGAGTGTCCATCATTATTAAATATTAACACATTAGTACTGCATTACTTTGTCGAGCTGATAACACATAATGATACTTTAGTTAATGAGTTATACAAGCCCAAAGAGGACTGTGACGGTTGTGTTAGTGAGTTATTAGTGTAATTATGCATAGTTCAAATGTTTTTAGTGTTTTAAGCTTAACTAATTCATGTTATTTGACGCATATAAAGGTTTTCGAAACATAGATGTATATTGAAATCACGTCAGGAGTAAGGACATAGTAATATTAGGTCAGTTTGCAAGCCAGTTGATGTATTAGTTTGCATAAGATAAGTAATGTATGTAGACACGTATTTAATGATGATATACATGGAAGTGGCAAGCATCCCATGTCAAACTGATGTAATATCTTCCACATAAAAAAATATAGACAAAAAAAAACTTTAATAATACCTCGACGTTAGATACTAAAAAATAAATGAAGTGGGGAGATTTTTATTATTTTTTTTTTTTGCAAGATTTGTTCATTTTATATTTTATTTATTTTGCAGCAGACTCATCTCTTAGTTTAAAGGGGACAGAATGCTTTTATAATATACACCAAACACTACCCACGGAAATCAATGGTCATACACACACACACACACACACACACACACACACACACACACACACACACACACACACACACACACACACACACACACACACACACACACACACACACACACACACACACACACACACACACACACACACACACACACACACACACACACACACACAAAAAAAAAAAAATCTTCGTGGAACTGTTAATTTATTCATGCTAAATGTGATCAAAATTAGGAATCTTGTTTTATTCGAATAATTCAAACAAGAGATAAAGAAAATTAAAATGGTTTCATCTTTATCATATGAAAGTAGATGGTGAGCATTGATGGTGTGTGACGATGTGTGGTGGCGTGTGGTGGTGTGTGGTGGTGTATGGTGGTAAGGTGTGGTAGGGTGTGGCTCATGACTTAATTTATAGAAGCCTGAGGAGCATAGAGGGAAGAGTTTATGTCTGCTACAAATAATTATGAGACTTTACACATTCGTCCATTATTTTAATCACTAGGCTTTATGTATAACAGAAATAATGTATGCGTTTGTATGTTTGTCTGAAGTAATGAATAAGTTTTTATGATCGCCACAAATATGAACGTAATGAATAAGCTTTAGTCCAACATGAGATTTATTTACCTATCATTCCTCTTCCTCGTGATACATAATTGATATTTGCAGCATTATATCTAATGTATTAATACCATTGAATGAAGTACGTTTTTGTTGCTATATTTTCATCAACACTAAAGAATAAAAAGGCAGCTCTATGTATTAACTACTCAACTGTCAACATATTATCTATACTGAATAAATACATGCATACAAACCTTGCTGTGAACTAAATCAGATACTTAATTGGAGGAGATATCTAAGTTAGTGTAATCAGAATGTTGAGTAGTACAGTATATTATGTATCAAACTGAATTATTAGGAAGGTATTAACTTTACTTTGCATCTGGTAATACTTTCGTGTTCAGAACTTTTGTCATAAGGAATATCGAATCTATACTAAATCAATAAACTTATTTTTTTTCATCCAACGAATAAAACATGTCAACAAAATGTTCTAGCTAGCCGTTAACGTCTATAAACTTGTTAGATTATAGTCATGATGAATTCTCTTTAAAACATTACAATTACACGAACATTGTTGAAACCATAGATTAATTACTTCGTGATAGAGAGAGAGAGAGAGAGAGAGAGAGAGAGAGAGAGAGAGAGAGAGAGAGAGAGAGAGAGAGAGAGAGAGAGAGAGAGAGAGAGAGAGAGAGAGAGAGAGAGAGAGAGAGAGAGTGTGTGTGTGTGTGAGAGTGAGAGTGTGGGAGACGTACATACAGACACACATACACACAGCCCCCTCCCCCCCCGTGCCGCCGCCGCCTGGCTCACAGGGTCATCTGTTAGGACAGTCTCGGGGTCAATTTTAGGCTCCAGGAAGGAAGTGCTTTGTCAGTGTCTTCGTTTATTCTTCTTTCTTTCTATTTGTCTCTCCTCCTCCTCTTGGCGTACCCAGGAATGCTACTCCTACCACAACCTGCACGGGCGATTATATTTATATATTTGTTTTAAATACTCGTCTGCCTTTTCATTAAGTTTTTATTTCTTTGTTTTACTCTAGGTTTTATTCATATCATAAAGTATTTTTCCTTTTCGTTTTTTCTCTCTTCTATTTTCTCTCTCTCTCTCTCTCTCTCTCTCTCTCTCTCTCTCTCTCTCTCTCTCTCTCTCTCTCTCTCTCTCTCTATATATATATATATATATATATATATATATATATATATATATATATATATATATATATATATATATATACATATATATATATATATATATATATATATATATATATATATATATATATATATATATATATATATATATATATATATTCTGAATTCTATAATAATCTTTGAAGGGCCTTACACTTTCCTCTCCTTTCCTACTGATAAATCTCATTTCTCACAGCCTCTTAAATCTTGAAGATCACTCTATCTGCTTACCTTTCCTCCTTCACTCCATCCCTCCCTCCGTACTTAGCTCTCTCTACAGGCTATCCCCCTTCCTCCCCGGCCTCCCAGACCCTCCTTTCCTTCGCTCTTATCTGTATCGCAAGAAATATTGGCTGGACGGTACTTGGGAATCTCATAATATTCTGGAGATTTTTGGAAATGACTCTTGGTCCGAGTAGGGTGAAGTAGCCCACGGAAGAGGAAGCCAGAAGGAGCCTCTGCTTCCCTTTATTGGCACACGCTGAGTGGTTCCTGGTTCATTATCTACGAGGAGGTGGCGGGACGGGCGGGGCGGGGCTGGGCGGGTGGGTGGGGAGGATAGGGAGGAGGTATCTCTTCTCTATCCATCTGGCTGAATGATTGACAGGCTATCTTTTCCTTCCTAAGATTATTGTTTTTAGCGAGATTTGAGGGGAAATGTTACGTGGGTGGCTGTATAAGGGAAGTAAATATTTCAAACAGAATTTATTGGATTGATCTGGTGTTGGTGGTCGTCTGTCTTGTGGGTGTCTGTCTCAGGTTGACTATCAATCCACGTGTCTAGAGTGAGTGAATGTGTCTTGTGTTGAGTTGCCTTGTACCTTACCTTGCCTACTTGCCTGAGTTTGATCTACTGAGTCTTTGTATTGCAGTCTATGGTTTTGTGATGTGGGTTCAATATTTTTTTTTTCCTCTTTGTTTTGACTTTGTAGTGAGAGAGAAAGAAAAAAATTAGGCTTTCAACCAAGATAGATATGTTCATTTCTTACTGCTAAATGGTTGAATTAGTTATGTCATTACATTGGTAATTATTCTAGTTATAACGACCAAGATTATTCATATAAATAAATTAGAACTGTAGTAAAAGTAATGGTAAAGAGTCATGATTGGTAAAACGATTTAACCAAAAACTATGATAATTGTGTAACTGATAACTTACGCGTCAGCCACCCAGCGCTGCGTCAGACCGAGGCTAGCCGTGAGGGGGAGAGTGTTGCTTGTTAGTGTTTCTTGTGTTGATTTCGATATCATTCTCCATTCTACGACCCATTCTAAGCAAGGTAAATAGGAAGGTTAATATTATACACTATTGTTTTAGGAATGTAAAATTAGATGTTAGAATGTTGAAATATAACGAACTTTATCGAAATCCAGAATTACATGGTGATAATGTTTTTTTTTCCCTATAAGTTATTTTTTAAATTTTATAGTAATCATTCATCGTACAGTATTACGATGACTTATAATGTCAATTACTGAATAGATGGAACACTAAAATTATCCTGAATATAATGTTATTAACGACAACTTTATATACAAACAATATCCTCAAACTAGGCTAACGAGCGATTTTTTTTTCATCGTTCTTTTAAGGAGCGATGGTAGTTTGTGTAATTTTACTAAGAAACAACTTACAAACTATTTATATTTGGTCTATGATAACGAATATTATTTTTCCAATTGTTTATTAATAAGAACTAGGCTAGCAAAGATGTTTTTAAAGTTATATTTAAACTAGGCTAATGATATATATTTTCGAGTAGACTAACACAAGCTGTTTATATAATTATGCTTAAGAGTGTCTTGAATATTCCTTTAGTATGTGAGAGAACATATTATTTGTGCAACAGTTTATATTAAGATTATTAAATTGATCTCATAAACGTATCTCCTAACTAATGTACACTTGAAATGATGTCAGACCATTTCCTCTCAACCTGTAGTGATGGTTAAGTGTAATTACTGAACACGCTGTTAGTAAAGGTTGTTTGGGTTTGATCAAAGGTTAATGGTTCAGGTTCTGTTCGAATGGAGACATTTTTATTTTTTTAAGGTAGAAACTAGAAGAGGAGAGAGAAAGATAAATAGTAAGGGAAAAATGAAAGACAGGAGAAGAATAAAGTTGGCGGGCAGACGACCTGGTAGTGTGTTGATGGAGAATATTTTAAGGTTGGCACCAGCCCCTTACCCGCCACCGTGACACATGAGTATTGTAATGAAACACCACGTCCAACACGCCCTTTGCTTGTATCTTAACTCTTTAAGGTATACTTTCAAACCTTCTCAACCAGTTTTATTGCAAATTGAAGGATCTAAAACCTGTGTTGGAGTCGTTATCAGCTATCTGTGACGGAAATGGATTTGATTTTGTGGGCTGAAAATTACCACCAAATTAAGGTTGAATAGTTGTTTGCCATTTAACTGCGTGAATATTAATACTAAAAGAAAATGTAAGGAATGAATTTATTGAGCTTAGTAACGTCTATCCTAGGTTGGAGTCAGTTTTTCAATATGTCCCATACATTTGGAGAGATGTAACTTTTGTGGAAAAAAACTAAATGCGTAATATTTTTGTACTAAGATATAATTAATTTCCCGTGTTGTGTTAAGTGCACTTAGAATGTGTGTGATCGATTTCCTTTTTCGCCCTAATGTGTGTGTTTCCATTACCGTTCCGTCCCTAACTGTATGTATCCCAGACACTCCGTTTAATCGCAGCATTTAGTGTGGTGCAGTCTCCATCAACGCCACTGTTCGTTACTGTTGGCAACCGCTAACGACCCATGATTTCCGTTAAAAGCCATTGCAATTGGTTACTCGACATACACAAATCCACTTTTGCCGATACTCTGATGAAATGCACCAAGCGACAACAAGGATTTATATTCATAAAACAATATAACGCTCCATAAGTCCTGGAGGCAAAAATAATAATAGAAATCAAACAATAGGAATAAAATGTTTGAAGTAACTTATGTTTTTTCCGCACCTGTTGGTGGTTTGTGGTGAAGAGTCACAAAAATAACAATACAGATTAAGAGATTTAACAATTAAAGGCAATGTTTTATTCACTTATACTTTGTTTTGTGAAAATATAGAAAGGTTCTTTTGGTGAAGGGACCTCCATCCTTCTGTTCTCTTTCCTTGGTGTTCATTTTGACCAAATGCAAGGAATAGAAACATTATTCTAAGCCCCTATTACTCAAGGCAATGCTTACTACCACTACTACCACTACCACTACTACTACTACTACAACTACTACTGCCACTACTACTATTACTACTATTACTACTATTACTACTATTACTACTACTACAACTACTACTACTACTAATACTACTTCTACTTTTGCAACTGCTACTACTACTGCTTCTCCTCCTCCTCCTACTACTACTATTACTACTACTATTACTTCAACTGCGTCTTATCATAATAACGATAATAATAAAAATGTTATACAGACGAGGTAAAAGAAAATATCTATCAATGTATCAATCTATCTATCTATCTTTTTACCTATTTAAGAACTAAAACATGAAAAACAAAAATGACAAGGTGTTAAGCATAATGATAATAAATTGCAAGATAATATAATGAAAACATCAAATGTATACTAAAAGAATCGGTGAAATATAAATAAATACAAATCATAGCGATCATAATTGATAATTCGGAATTATTCTTTATTAGGTTTCCTCTGAGCTCATAATTTTGTATATATATTTGCTGTAACCATTAGATTATTTGCCTTTGTACACACACACACACACACACATACACACACACACACACACACACACACACACACACACACACACACACACACACACACACACACACACACACACACACACACTACAATCAGAATCATGCATAACAAAATAAAGTTCTTGAGACACACATATATCAAACATAAACACGGAAAGCCAAAATAAAATCATACAAAACAGGTCAGCAAACTATTAAAAAAAAAAATTATACCACGACCACTGCTTACTAGAAATTAATATTCATTGGACAATAATTTAATAGACTCATCGCGCTAACACCAGCACTGGATTGCCTATTAATTCTGTGGTTTGATGAAGAGAGAGAGAGAGAGAGAGAGAGAGAGAGAGAGAGAGAGAGAGAGAGAGAGAGAGAGAGAGAGAGAGAGAGAGAGATAGAGAGATAGAGAGATATATATAGAGAGATTCACTTTGTGTGTTTGTAGTATTGTATTTATATAAAAACAACCGATTATCTTGTCTCAACATAGAAATATTCATCTGTAGTCTAGAGTTACTGAAAGGAGAATGTATGTAACTTTAGTCAGATATTACGTGGAGTTGTTAAAGTAATGTGTTGAGGGATGATAAGGCAAGCAAGGCACGTGGAAATGTTGTATATAGTATGAGTGATGGATATGTGAGTTTGTCTAGTGCTATTTCTAAAGTTTTGAGTGTGTGTGTGTGTCTGTGTGTGTGTGTGTGTCTCTGTGTCTGTGTCTGTGTCTCTGTGTATGTCTGTGTATGTGTGTGTGTGTGTTAGGAATATAATTGAAGGTGAACTAATACTACGATTTCGTGTGGTTAATTGAATCTGAGAACCAAAATAAACTCTGCTGTTACGATAAATAAAGGAATATTATGCTGACGGTGCACTATTTTGAGTATACATGTAATTATCTATGATTTATAAATGGAAAATTATATAGAAGGAAATAAGTATATGTATAAGTAAGATATATAATTAATTTCCCGTGTCCGAAACTATCTTATAAACCATCATAGTTTGCTAATATATACCTAGTTGACAATAGTTAAGTCCAATGTAGTATATACTATTTACAACCATTCAATCCACAACATATTACAACTACCTTCATATTTGACATTCATTATCATTACATAGTACACACCATTCTTGATCCTGTGTTCATGGTATTCGATCCTGTTTAAGTCGTTGCGTCGAGACACTCCTAACCCCTCAGTCATTCCTTCATTTAGTTTGGTAATATAGTTGCGTCGCCTTGCCCGGGTGGCGCTGCTCAGACAAAAGCTGACTAGGTACACACAAGCACCTTACCTCCTACGTCCCCTCGAGTGTAAATAAGACAGTCACATTCACGACTAATATACTTATTTTGTTTTGGGTTATTTCCTTCAGTATAGTTTTCTATTTTTATTAAAGTAATCAATAGGAAGTTTGACATTATTACAGAGTTGCATTAGAACACCGAACTTTTCGTCTCTTCTTATTTTATTTTTGAATTGATTATTAGTGACTTTAACTTGATTTTCTCTGATATAAAACAAACGAAGCTTTCTATATACCTCTCTCTCTCTCTCTCTCTCTCTCTCTCTCTCTCTCTCTCTCTCTCTCTCTCTCTCTCTCTCTCTCTCTCTCTCTCTCTCTCTCTCTCTCTCTCTCTCTCTCTCTCTCTCTCTCTCTCTCTCTCTCTCTCTCTCTCTCTCTCTCTCTTTTTCTCTCTCTTTCTCTCTCTCTCTTTTTCTCTCTCTCTTTCTCTCTCTCTCTATCTCTCTCTCTCTCTCTCTCTCTCCTTTAATAAACACAACTGACTCCACCTGTTCTTGGCCTATTCAGACACACACACACACACACACACACACACACACACACACACACACACACACACACACACACACACACACACACACACACACACACACACACTCAGACACACACACACACACACACACACACACACACACACACACACACACACACACACACACACACACATACACACACACACACACACACACACACACACACACATTTAATCGGCTTGTGCAGAGCAAAGACCTGATCCTCGCTACCCACAACCCCAACCAGCTCTCTCGTCCCTTCCTCAGCCTAGACTCCGGCCTTGATTCCCTCCCTGGGCTGCAGAATGCGTGAGAACACAATCTGATGACTGCACACTACACTCCCATTGTTACACACGCACCTCTTCTTAGGTTTGACTCTAATTTACGAAGTATTTTTGCGGTGCATTTCTATACAGTGTTGCGTAAACAGTTTATTTCTTTGTGGTTATAACTTACATGCATGAATTAATACGTAGGTATACAACTGTCTATTCTACATGCCCGGCCCATACTAGTATCCCCCTTAAAAGGCGTCTTTAGTGTTCGGTGAGTTTAATTTCACTCCTCTTCTACGCTGTCTCATAGTAAGAAGAAACAATGCAGTGGAGGGACTAACTATCCTCCTCGCTCTGTCCCTAGTAGTGGCCTTTTACAACACGCAGGGAATACGGTAATAGTATTCTATGAACCTTGTTACTGGTGTGCGATCAAGCCGCGTCCCCCCCCTCCACCCACCCTCCCCACACCACCACAAGGGAAAAGATCGTACAAAGGCATTCAAAGTAAATCCAGTCGCTTAATTTTCTTAGGTTTGTTTAATTAATTGCCCTGTGTGTGTTTGTGTGTTTGTGTGTTTGTGTCTGAAGAATGTTTCACTCCACAGCTTCCTCCCAGGCGATGATTTGAACAA
The DNA here is from genome assembly GCA_036785275.1 of Cancer borealis. Taxonomy (NCBI): domain Eukaryota; kingdom Metazoa; phylum Arthropoda; class Malacostraca; order Decapoda; family Cancridae; genus Cancer; species Cancer borealis. The sequence goes on from JAXIVD010009970.1 coordinate 11,024, forward strand.
AGGGAACAATAGAATGAACCTTTTTGTTCCTGGTTGTCACTGGCTTCTCAGAGGTGCAGCTGGAGCTTTGGTAGGTAAAGTATCTTGGCATAGTAATTCATAGTCTCTCTTTCTCTCTTTTCTCTCTCTCTCTCTCTCTCTCTCTCTCTCTCTCTCTCTCTCTCTCTCTCTCTCTCTCTCTCTCTCTCTCTCTCTCTCTCTCTCTCTCTCTCTCTCTCTCTCTCTCTCTCTCTCTCTCTCTCTCTCTCTCTCTCTCTCTCTCTCTCTCTCTCTCCTTTGTATAGTTATAATGATGTATTGCCTGTCTGGATGTTTAAGTATCACGTTCTATATATTGATCTCTATATATTATCCTTGTATCGTCTCCTGTATAAATGTTGTTCTTGGTTACAATGAACCTTGACGCCTTGCTACTTTGCTTGCCTGAGTTTGGTGATGATAATAGATAGTTAAGCTGTTGCTGGACCTAAGTGTGATATATAAAGAGGCGTTTGGTTCCCTGTCAGCCTCGATTTTTGGGGTGAAGATAAGAATCGTCACCCACAAATAATAACAATAATAATAATGATAATGATAATAATAATAACAATAGTAATCATTTTGAATGCTTTGTAGGTAAGAGAGAATGTATTACTAATGGTTTTTATGTATCTTAAATGAAATCAATGAAACGTTGGAACGGAAATAGGCATGAATTTAATCAGAAAATCTACATAAGTGAATTAATTAATGTGTGGATGTATATAATAATGAGGTAAATCACAGTATTAGGAATGCCTCGTGGGTGAGAGAGGAAGTATTACAAACAGTTTTATGTATCTAAATGAAATCAATGAAATGATGGAACAAGAATATACATAAATTTCATTGGATAATTCATAGCAGCAAATGTATAGATGTAACAAGTTCATAAGTACAAAAAAAAACGTATAGAAAAGTCTTACTGGTAAATACGATGAAAAATGAATTAACTTAATGGAACGATAATATGCAGGGGATTATATAATGAAAAGAAAATATACAGCAATACCATGAATGTATAAAATGTATAATAAGGGGAGGGGGAATATAAGGGTGTTTTATTAATTAATTTGATCATATTTTAAAGTCGCCACAACAACGGGAAGGGGAAGGCGGAAAGGAAATGAAGAGATGGAGTGGAAAGCGAACGGATTATGTGATCAGCGGTTAAAATAAATAAAAATAAATAAATAAATAAATGAATAAATAAAGAGGAGAGGCACTAATCGGATGAAATTAAGTCACCTGTAAAACTATATAAATGTATGGAATGGATTCAGAATGTGTATGTGTATGTGTGTATGTATGTGTGTATGTGTATGTATGGTTAGAATGGAAGGTAAGAAGGAAAAAAAAGATAAAATTACATAGTATACGCGACTGTAAATAAGGAAAGTAGTAGAGAAAAGAGAGAGAGAGAGAGAGAGAGAGAGAGAGAGAGAGAGAGAGAGAGAGAGAGAGAGAGAGAGAGAGAGAGAGAGAGAGAGAGAGAGAGAGAGAGAGAGAGAGCGAGAGAGCTAGAGAGAGAGTTTGGCCTGTCGGGATAAAAAGGAGGAATACAAGAGAAGGTGGAAGTGAAGGAGGAGGAGGAGGAGGAGGAAGGAGGAGGAGGAGGAGGAGGAGAAGGAGGAGGAGGAGGAGGAGGAGGAGGAGGAGGAGGAGGAGGAGGAGGAGGAGGAGGAGACAATTAACATGCATGAGTTTCCAGTTTCACGTTACAAGATCTACTGAATTCCAGACTCCAAACTGTTGTTCTCTTCTATGTATGTGTCTCGTCTTTTTTTCTTTACCCTCCTTTGTTTCTACTGCAACTCTCTCTCTCTCTCTCTCTCTCTCTCTCTCTCTCTCTCTCTCTCTCTCTCTCTCTCTCTCTCTCTCTCTCTCTCTCTCTCTCTCATGGTATAGTTAGAATCGCATCAGAAACCCCATTTATTGTATTATTTTTTTGTTCATTGTAGTATCTTTTTTTTTTCCACTATACGCTATACACACATCCGCTGTAGAATAACTGTATGTAGTCCTTACGTACATACTGCATTATTTACAGTGCGTGAGTGCAAAGGAGAAAGGTTAAAGTGCGCTACATTGAAACTCTTTCGCTCTTTAAGTTTCTAAATGTGACTCCAGACCTTAGTTTTTTTCTTCTCTCTCTCTCTTAGTGAACGGAAGAAGATTTTTTTTTCGTTTCAAGTTTAGGAATGGTTTCGTCTACTCGTCCCTGCAATCAGTCTGTCTTTTTCGTACTATCCTGTCAGCTGTCCACTAGAAAGTGTTGTACTATTTACGCATTCAACTAAATCTCTGTTTTTGGGGCTGTTTCGTGACAATCAGTGTTCGTGCATCAATATGCAATTCATAATTCGTATATCAGAGTACGAGACGCAGCCTCTCCTAATCATGGCACATTTTCCTGCACAATTTATGATTAAGAGTCGCTGTACGTTTTGGTAGGAAGGTTTTTTTATTGGCCAGAGTCTCTGTATACGTTGGTTTAATATGACTTACATGATTTTTATGTTTCCGTGGCATTGATGTCGCTCCGTCAGTGCACACAAATACTGCTGCAAAGTGTATCAACAATGTGTTTTATTTCTAACTGTCTAGGATTCGTTAGATAGATTAGATAGTTCTTTTCTCGTGGTATATATAACAGTCTATGAATGATTATAATACGAATGAAGTTACAAAGTTTGCGACACAAGGTTATGATTTGTTTTGATAGGCAGGTAACGTGTTCAGGTACTCACTCCATCAACACTGTCACAAGAATAGGGTTGCAAATACAATTTTTTCGCGTTGATATTTTCCACCAAAACATACACTATCTTGTGCATGGCAGGATCACGTCTTACATATTTATTCATGTATCTATTCATCAATTAATCAATCTATTCAAATTTTCACGCCTAGCTACAGTATCGAATCTAGGTAGGAATTAGCGTGTGATTCCAACCTTACCTTTTCTCTCTAAGTTCTTTTTGTCTGCTTATATCTTAAATAACCAACTGCTTGATCTTTAAAGTTTCGTCCTTTGTTTCGAAATGGCAAGGTCAATACGAAAGCTTAAACACAACCTGTTCGCTAAAACCTCACAATGAAACACACACTAAGGCCATATCACCATCGCCTCCTCATGCAACACTCCCTCTTATCAATGTGACTCTATAATACTTGGCTTTCTTTCCCTTTATAACCCCTTTACCTGACCTGTCTTCTTTCTACATTAAGTCTACGTGATGTTAATGCTATACTTCTCCTCC
>JAXIVD010009971.1:0-5000 GCA_036785275.1 Cancer borealis
ATATATATATATATATATATATATATATATATATATATAATATATATATATATATATATATATATATATATATATATATATATATATATATATATATATATATATATATATATAGAAAAAAAATCACGTAAAAAATATAATTAGATGATATTAAACAAACGAATATATAGTTCCCTTAAAAAAATAGATAAATAAAAAAGAAATTTTGTTATAAACCACTTTTCAAAATATAAATATAAATAGAATAGTAAATAAAAAAAGCATAAAGAGCACACATACATACATAAACAATGGTAACCAAGGTGGGTGTCTCAATACTCCTTTCTTTTCCAGTGCCTCGAGTCACGTCACGGGAGGCAGGCAGGGAGGCAGGGAGGCAGGGAGGCAGGGAGGCAGGGAGGCAGGGAGGCAGGGAGGCAGGGAGGCAGGAAGGCAGACCATACGTATAAGCAGTATTGTTGCAGAGGTTACCAGTGAAAGCGACGGACGGAACACTTAACAACACCTTACTTAACTCTTGCATTACTACCCTGGATGGAGGAAGGAGGGAAGGCAGGCAGGCAGGCAGGGTAGTAGAAAGCTTTGGTCAAGGCGTGAAAGGAAGGAGGGAGGGAGAAGGAGAGAGAGGGACATAGAAAGAGAGGGAAATAGAGAGGAAGCGAAAGAAGTATGCAGTAAGCTAGTTCAAAAGTCACACGCACACACACACACACACACACACACACACACACACACACACACACACACACACACACACACACACACACACACACACACACACACAGACACACACACAGACACACACACACACACACACACACACACACACACACACACACACAATAGTTATCCTTCCCATCTAACTCCTTACTTACTACATCTTATTACGAAATTAATCTATCAGTAATTTATGCATCATTTTTTCCCCTTATGGCGTGCGTCACAGCGGCTTACTCGACGTCACATTCTTATACGTGTGCGTCAAAGGGAAGGTTCTATCAGTATCACTACCTGCTTGGTGCTCCCTCCCTCCCTCCCTCCCTCCCTCCCTCCCTCCCGGCCTGCCTGCCTGCTACGCCTCTGTCATTGTGGCGCACCTTAACGAGTCACACATCTCAACAAGGTGTTCTGTGTGTGTGTGTGTGTGTGTGTGTGTGTGTGTGTATGTGTGTGTGTGTGTGTGTGTGTGTGTGTGTGTGTGTGTGTGTGTGTGTGTGTGTGTGTGTGTGTGTGTGTGTGTGTGTGTGTGTGTGTGTGTGTGTGTGTGTGTGTGTGTGTGTGTGTGTGTGTGTGTGTGTGTGTGTGTGTGCGTGTGTGTGTGATGCTCTTTCTCTGACACTTCATGACAAGACAAACTACCCTCCCTCCCTTCTCCCCCTCCTTCCCTCCTCAACACACACACACGTACACACTCATAGATAAATATATAATAAGAGAGAATAGTGTTTTATTTTCTATGTAACACCTTCACTACATCTGTTAAAAGTTTCCTTCCATGTCCTATTTAACAAGAAAACCAACAGCGGCCGTAGCGTTACTAATATTACTACCGAGACCAGCGTTGAAGTCTCTCACTCACCGTAGCTTAATTTCCCTCTTGTTTTACTGTCTTAGAATCGCCACACACGTTATCTAGTTATCAAAATCATGTCAGTAGTTTAAGTGTTATTAGAAGCAATAGTTTAGGTGGGTAGAGAAAGAGAGAGAGAGAGAAGAAAAAAAAAAGTGTGTGTGTATGTGTGTGTCTGTCTGTCCTTACCAATGAAACTTCAGTGATAGTGTCCGCAGAGTGTGGCTATACTACGTAGATGGTTAGAGGAAAACTACGGAAAATACGAAGGAATACGGAAAATATCAATACAAAAAATTCACGCCCGTTAATCAAAAAAATCTAACAAAAAAGGCATATATTTTCTTAACTCAAATCCTTTACTAATAAATATAAATAATTTGTTTAGTTAGCGATTGAGAGAAAAAATTAAAGGAAAAAATATAGAATTCAAACCTACGAGTCTTAAGATTTAAAAAAAAAATTTGATCCTCTAACAACTAAGCATAATGATTTTTTTTTTTTTTAACATTTAAAGAGTATTGACCAAGGGACAACAAAAATAAATAAATTTTTAAAAATCCAGTTTATGGCCAGACCCTGTAAAGAAGAGGATGAATAGCTTGCATAAGAGGAAGAGGAGGATGAGTACGAGAACTGTTAGGAAGAAAGGAAGGTAAGTAAGTAAGTCTTATACAAAGTTGGAATAAAGATGAATACAAAGGGAAGGTGGAGTTAATACTTGTATGCTGTTCGCTTTCACTCTTTTTGTTTGGCTTTTTAGGTAAGTGTGAGAATGGATGCCACCTGAGGACCACATATGTCAGGTGTGTGTGTGTGTGTCTGTGTGTGTGTGTGTGTGTGTGTGTGTGTGTGTGTGTGTGTGTGTGTGTGTGTGTGTGTGTGTGTGTGTGTGTGTGTGTGTGTGGGTGTGTGTGTGTGTGTGTGTGTGTGTGTGTGTGTGTGTGTGTGTGTGTGTGTGTGTGTCTGTGGAGTCCCAGCTTACCCCTGCCCCTATTACCCTGCCCCTGCCGCTGCTCCTGCTGGTGATGGTAAGCGGTGATACTTTTTTTTTTTTACCCTGGCAGCTTATCGGTGTACACGTGTAACCTTGAAAACCAGGGAAAGGACGGAGAAACTAATTCTTCTCTCTCCTTCACTCCCTTCCTTCCTTTATTCTCATTCATCCCTTTCTCCTTCACCCTCCTCCTTCACCCTATTCCTTTCCTCCTTCCTTGATTCTCGTCCTTCCCTCCTTTCTCTTTCCGCTATCTGGCTTTCCAAGATATAAATTCAACGGGATATTCTTTCTTTCTTTTCTCTGCCATGATGATAAATATATATATATATATATATATATATATATATATATATATATATATATATATATATATATATATAGAGAGAGAGAGAGAGAGAGAGAGAGAGAGAGAGAGAGAGAGAGGGAGAGAGAGAGAGAGAGAGAGAGAGAGAGAGAGAGAGAGAGAGAGAGAGAGAGAGAGAGAGAGAGAGAGAGAGAGAGAGAGAGAGAGAGAGAGAGAGAGAGAGAGAGAGAGAGAGAGAGAGAGAGAGAGAGAGAGAGAGAGAGAGAGAGAGAGAGAGAGAGAGAGAGAGAGAGAGAGAAGAGAGAGAGAGAGAGAGAGAGAGAGAGAGAGAGAGAGAGAGAGAGGTGGGTATACGAGTACACTGGCGCATTGTAAGGATATGGTATTCACGAAACCACCATACAGACCACAACAACACCACAACACCACCACACCACCACACCACACGACCACACCATACACCACCGCCCACCACCCTGACCCACACCCCACACCACCACCGCCACCTCCGCCGCCGTCACCTCAGTACACAATGTACTTCATTTCGTTGTCAGTGTGGGATAAGAAAAAAAAGGGCGAAGTCACCTTAGTTTTCAGAGTCCACAGTAAATGAAGGTGTTGTCTAGAGTGACGGGCGCCCTCCATGCCATCCTTCCCTCCGTCCCGCCCCCCCTCCGTGCCCTGCTCCCCTCCATGCCCCGCCCCCTTCCGTGCCCCGCCATCCTCCAGAGGTCAGGGCACAGAGGAGGGACAAGACAACTCACTCACCAAATTTTTTGTTACGGAAAGAAAAGGCGATGGTCGTGTTGCTGTAACCTTCAGGGTTAAAGGATGAACTTGGTGCGAGGCGAGCATCAACACACACACACACACACACACACACACACACACACACACACACACACACACACACACATACACACACGCACACGCACACACACACACACACACACACACACACACACACACACACACACACACACACACACACACACACACACACACACACACACACACCTCTTTACACTCTTCAAACTATTCTAATCCATATACTTTTGAACGAACAAATGACAAACGGGAATTGTTTTCTTTCATGTTATCTATTTATTATACTGCTTTTCGATAGCCTATTATCATGACAAAAAAAATCCCGGAACATTGGTTCGCGTCACGGTGCCACGGTGCCTCGTTACAGCGGCTCAGTGCCAGGACACAGGCACTGAGGGACGCTTGGCTTTGTGAGGTCTTTATGGTGGCAGTGAGGGACGTTTGTTTGTAGGGCCTGCTGCTTAAAGGACTTCCTTGTACTACGATTCTGCAACCTAACAATGATGGATTAACCGGACTAGTCACGAAGGGAGACCAGACCAGCGAGGCTTCCATAAAGATGCAATGGAATCTTTGCTGGAATGAAACTTTTAACTCCTTTACAAGACTGTTCTTAATTTAGACGAAACACCCGACACAGACTAACACATATACGAACACAATCGATTCCATCCAAGTACCTCTTAGCTGTGAGCCGAGCGCGCTAACTACTAAACCACAGATCATACCTTGTAAAAAATTGAGGGATGGGTAGTTGGGTACCTAGCACGGCGCGGCATCATCAGGGCAGCGACTCCCTAGATCAGTGCCTTGGGTGGTGGGCAGCGGCTACGTAACAAGCAGGCGGTAGGTGAGGAAAAGGAAAACTATGACGGCAGACTGTAAGGAAAAACACCGCCATACAGACAGAGGTTCAGAATGTGTATTGCCACCAACGGCTGCATTACCAAAGACTTATCAGATGAGTGAAACTTGAAGAGAAAGGAAACATACAGCATCACGTGAGGGTATGAGGCAAGATTCACCAAGGGCACCTCCACCTCACAACCACACGTGCCGGGGGGTGAGAAGGGGGGTCGATGGGGCGAGGCGGGCTAAGGGGGAGGGGTGGGGCGAGGCACTCTCCTTATGCATGAGAGAAAGCTTCACCGTTACGCCGCACAAGATTCCATCAGTCTGTGCAACACTAAAGGGAGGGGGGGGGAGGGAGAGGGGTATGTAGCACCGCTCTGGTCTGGCCACTGACTCGGTGCCATCCTGACACTGACCCCTGCCAACCCTGCTAACACGCCATGAAG
>JAXIVD010009972.1:2500-5000 GCA_036785275.1 Cancer borealis
GTGATGATTTAACAGGAAACAAAGAAGGTGGAGAGGGAGAGGTGGGAGGAGAGAAAGAAAGTGTTATATATCAAGGAAAAAAGTTCATGAAGAAGAGAAAGATTTTAGTAGAGTAGTAGTGAGAGGAGAGAGAGAGAGAGAGAGAGAGAGAGAGAGAGAGAGAGAGAGAGAGAGAGAGAGAGAGAGAGAGAGAGAGAGAGAGAGAGATTAAAGAGACAGTAGAGGAGGAGGAAGTTGGGAGGAGTAGCGGAGTGAGGATTATAGGAGTACGGATAAGTGAGAAAGGAGGAGGAGGAAGAGGAGGAGGAAAGCTAGGTAAGGGAATTGAAAGATTGCAGGACGGATAAGAATAAGGACATGAAGGGTAAGAAGAGGAAAACATAGCTGTAGTGGAGGTGGCAAGAGTGCACTGAAAAGGACGAATTAAAGATAGATAGTGTAAGATGTGACCTTCTGCAGGAAAAATGTGAGGTCACTGAAGACACTCTCCCCGATTTAGGGACACACGCAGACCCACGCGCGTGCAAGCTTATAATGTTATCACTCATGGCTATTGTTCATCTTCCTAATACTGTTCCTACTTCACACACACACACACACACACACACACACACACACACACACACACACACACACACACACACACACAATGATTCTAGCCTTTCATCAACGACTATATCCCATGAGGTTCGTTTCATTGCTTCACATTCAAATGAAGCATGGCACGAGTTCAAACAAACCTATTAACACCTCCATCATGACTTTCAAAAACACCCTTGCCAAATTAAAGGTTCCAGCACAAAGCATCACTTACCACCTTATTATTACTTCTCTTTACTACAAAACTTCGCCAAAATGTTATCATCACCGTCTTTTGGCGTCGCCGGCAACCACCACCATCACCACCACCACCACCACCACCCCCACCACCACCACCACACCTTCGCTTTTTGGGAATTGGCTTGATGGCTAATACATCTGTAATATTCACGGTTCCATTAGCACGATGAGCGAGAGAGCATTATTATCCCGCTAATGACTGACTAACACTTCCGCTGTCATCCATGTGTTCGTGTACCTCTGTGTCTGTGTCTGTGTGTGGGTGTGGGATTTAGGCGGTGTGGTAGGTGGAGGGTTGGATACTGCTGATGATAATAATACGTATTAACTTTATTGTTCAGGCGAAAGAGACATGTGAAAGGTATCTGTAACCGTTAGTGGGTGTAAACAGTCATCACTTGTCGTGCTGGGATTATAGTTTTTACACAAGGAGAGTCAGAAATAATACCGTAAAAATTAATATAAATAAACAAAACATGTTAACTGGTGATCTGATAAGAGTAATGATGATAGTAATTACAAGTTGAACCAATAAATGAGTTCCGTTTGTCTCCTTAATTACAGTCCGAAAGGTGGATTACGTTTGTATAACTATCAAACAGCGACTAAATGTTCTCCTTTTTTATTCATGGGAAGTTGATTTAGTGGCAGCGAAGGGAGGTGTCGAGGAATTCATGAAAGTGCCACATTAAGGTGAAATAAATGGTTGTCATGGTGGTGCGTGTTTTGTGTAATAAGGTGCAGGTATGGCTTGTAAGTTCTATAATGGTGGGGGTGGGGTGGAAGGGGTGGAATCACGTGGAATAATGTCAGGTGTTATGGCGGTGGCGTGGTTTACTACAGTCGATGTTTTACGTGTTCCATAACTCTGTGTGGTGTGGTGTAGTGTAGTGTAGTGTAGTGTAGTGTGGTGTGGTGTGGTGTGGTGTGGTGTGGTGTGGTGTGGTGGAGGAAGTTTAAGAATGATACATGAGTTCTGTAGTGACGCAAACGTGGTGGAAATGGTGGAGAGGGTTATGTTCTGACTACGTAAACACTGTGATGGTGGAATGGTGTTTGTGTGGGTGGTGGTGGAGGTGGTGGTGTGGTGGAGGGTAGCTAAATGTATATACTAACAGCTGTGTGTTTATTAGTGTGGTTTATCATGTGGTGTGTGTGTGTATAGTGTGGTGTGGTGTGTACGTATACGTTATGTGGTGCAGGCCGTGTGGTGGTGGTGGTGGGATGTTGGCTGGGAGAGGGAGGGGGTGTACGTACCAGGGTTGGGTTGTTAAGGGTGTGACAGGTAGTTTGGTGTGGCTATTCAATGGTTTCTGTTTCCTAGGTCTTAACGATCGAAAAAATAAGGTGTTGGTGATAGTGGTGATAGTGGTGATGATGGTGGTAATTCACTGATCCATTCTGAATTTTCCCATCGAGGAAAGTATAAAATTGTTACATAGAAAATTGATATAATAAAAAAGAAAAGAAAAGATGCACCCAGAGATTTTGTCAAAACTGTTTTCGTCTTTCTCCATGCCTCTTCCCTCCTTCTTTCCTTCACTATTACCATTTCTCCTCCTTTCCTCTCTCCCTCCCTCCCTCCCTCCCTTTGCCTGTCCCTCCCTCCGCCTCAGCACCAGCAACAGTTCACTCATGACTCTTTCACTCGCCCATATTT
>JAXIVD010009972.1:10000-12500 GCA_036785275.1 Cancer borealis
AAAACGATGAAGGGATTCTGTTAAAGAGAGAAAAGAAAATGGAAGGCGATTCCGTAAAGAAAAGTTCCTCTCAATCTAAATTGCTCCAAAATTACTAGGTGCCTCACATCGGTTCACTCCCTCGGCCCCTGCTCTTCCGCCAACACCCCATCACCGCCCCCTCGCCATCTCCTACGCCCCTCCTCTCGTTCCTTTACCCCCTGCACCCACTTACCGCCTCCTCGCCATCCCTTCTCACGCCTCTTAGGTCGTCTCTGTAACAGCTCTGGAGCAGTGAGCGTAAAAGCCCTTCTGAGCCCAACAGTGTCCCACCTCTCCAATAATGTGCACGTGGGCCTCTAAATCAGCGTGTGAGAGAAGGACTGCATAGGGCGTCTGAGGGAGAACGTCCTGGATATTGATTTTTTTTTTCATCCTCCATCACTCAGCCAGGTGGTAGTGTTCCAGGCTGGGACGTAACGTGCAGCTCGTGACTGGTGATAGGCAATGAGTTTTGGTGAAGGAGAGAGAGATCGAAAGGAAAGATGAGTAGCTAGACAAGCCACTAAATATCAACACTGGATAGAGGAGTGCGACGCACAGTCAAGCAGTGCAAGACAGGATGGTTTCTAAGGGCCTATCATATTGGGCAAATTTTGCCCAATGGCACGGCACTGGCACGATGCTCATATGGAACCGGATCAATGAAACACAGAACGCAGGCTATATAGAGGCAGAACGCATACAAAAAAGTAACACGAGAAAAAAAAGTATATATATATATATATATATATATATATATATATATATATATATATATATATATATATATATATATATATATATATATATATATATATATATATATATATATATATATATATATATATATATATATATATATATATATATATATAAATATATATAATCTTTTTTTGGGGGGTTTGGGAAAAATGTTAGTGCCTTAATTCATACCAATTCTAAAGGGGAAAAAAATTACAACTGTCATGACAAATACTCTTAACCTTGATCGGTCAGCGAGTGTTGCCGCTGACAAGCAATGAATATATGAATTTGGAATAAGCTTGAGGCCATTCACGTGAGGAAAAGAAGAAAATGAAAGATAAACAAACTTCATTTTAATCCATTAGCGGCAGAAAATCCATTTCTTTGTGGGTTCATTACGTTGTTTTGGATATTACAATATAGTTTATGTAAATGTAATAAGGCAGGGAATGAGATAAGAGTTACAATTCAAAACAAATTAATTGACCAAACAGATGATTTCATTGATCGACAGACAGACTACCAAACCAACAAACATACAAGCATGCATGCAGACAAACGGACAAAGTTCCTCAAATTTCTTGATAAAGATACAGGAAACAACTTTTTACTTGTTTGCAACTCGAACGATACTTTAACAGGATGAACAATGTGATTTTAAGGGTGCGTCCACTTCATCCTGCAACGCAGTAAGACACGGTAACAGTGTTTGTCCGACGAAGTATTCGACAGTGTGGACGCACCTTAACTCTTCCGCCTGTCAATCCTCTCTTCTTTCCCAGCGGTGTTTCTCCCACAGCTAATCTAGAGCAGCTCCAAGAACGCAGATGAGCTGTGCAGATTGGATTAGGACAGTAAACATGCTTATCAAACCAGTGAAGTGAGAGTGGTAGCGAAACAGGGAGTTTGGGGGTGTTAAGGGAAACTGGAAGGAAAGAAAAAGGGAAAGGTTGGGTGAGAGAGGCTGGAAGGTCAGGTTGAAAGGTTATAAGTTGTTTGGTACTCAAGCGTTTGGTACTTAAGTAATTTTGGCACCAAGTCGTTTCGGAAACAAGCATCTGGTCCTTAGTACTTTTCGCCACATGTTAATTTTGGACTCAAACCCTTTCATCACCAAGACATTTCACCCCAAAGCCACTAAATTCAATCTTTCGCGAATTACTGAAACCATGACACGTTCATCCATTTCATACACACACACACACACACACACACACACACACACACACACACACACACACACACACACACACACACACACACACACACGGTCGTACACTGTTCGTCGGACAAACACTGCTATCATATCATACTGCGTAGCAAGATGACATCATAAACGTAGAATCGAGGAAAACTGATCTTTTTTTTTTTTTTTTTTTTTTTAATCTTCTACCCATGGCGCCGGTAGGCTTCAGGGAGTATTTGTTGCCAGATCAGTGTGATTGTGAAAAATAAACTTAAGGATCAGTTAAGGAGTCTTGGCAGCTCGCTTCGGCCAGACATCAAAACTCTGCACCCGACTGATGACTATTTGATGAGAGAAAAGTACCCTTGAACACCGTCCTTGTGTAGCAACAGTAGCAGCGAGGAAGGGCACCCTAGACAGGCAAGGTAATATTTTTCCACGTGGGAGGCTCAGAACCTTCAACAGCGTAGAGCTCAACCAGACACTGCAGGGCGGACGGTGGGCTTCTGGTGGGCAAAGCAGCACTGGCGCTCAAGGCAATCTGCTGAA
>JAXIVD010009973.1:0-10000 GCA_036785275.1 Cancer borealis
TATTTTGGTGTCATATTTTATTTAGTTTTCTCTGAAAGCGATGATAAATATTATGTACTATATATCTCTTTCTGCTGCCGCTCACCACGGAATGATTGGGAAAAATAATCCATATCCACTTAGGTTTTCGCAGAATTTGACGTGATGTTGTTGATGAGTTGCTTCATACGTCGCCTTGGAGTGAAGGGAACTTAATTGGGCGGCGCCTCCAAATTAGTAGCTTCGGAAGGGTTATAATAAGGCCGAAGACGTCTGATAATGTGATAAGAGATAATGTATATACCCCAAAAATAATTACAGGGATGAATAAATACCTGAACGGATAAAACAGGAAAAAAGATGGTGTTTTTCTTGTGATCAGTGACACGTATATAAAAAAAAAAAAACATTCTCGCACAAACACATCACCAAGCCAAGGTCAGTCCAGCAACACCCTCGCTTCCAACAGACCACAGAAAACATCACCCTTTCATAAATCAGAGCGCAGGAACTAGAGGGGATTTGGTGGGGTGGGGTGGGGTGGGGTGGGTGGAAAGGTCTGTTGGAAAACTAACCTGCTCCTGGTGGTGGCGGCCGTGAAACCAGTATTAAATTGAGACTTTTACGAGGCGTGTTTTGAAGGAGTGTGCACGGCTGCTGTTGTTTACTACCGCGTCACTGGCTGAGGGAGAGGAGGAACGCGACTTTACAAGACATAGGAGGGAGTGAGGCAGCCGGAATGGGTCGTGGAGCCTTAGGGGAGAGGAAACAGTGGGCAGCTCTTTCCGTGGTGGTGTTTCCATGATAGTATTATATAGCAAACCTTCCTCTATAGTGACGGCTTCTAACCTTACCATAAGACTAGTTCAAATTTTCTTCCATCACGTTTCCTTACATACAAGTCTCCCATTAAATTTAAAAAAAAAATCAGAAACGCGCAGGCAAGTGGATGATTACAATTAACTATATATATATATATATATATATATATATATATATATATATATATATATATATATATATATATAATATATATATATATATATATATATATATATATATATATATAACTATTTGTCTTGGTTCTAGTTCAGTGTTTAGCATGGATGTGTCCTGTCCGTGTGGTGTAAGTTTGGACATCACTCACCTCAATGCTGCTGCCTCGGCCTGGCCTCCCCGACGCACACCAGCTTGGCTCTGGTGATTCAACTAGAGGCTTGGATGTGCTTCTTAATTACAGAGCTTTGTCCACGTTGGTATCATTCCCGAGGGACACCACGTCTCACCTGGGAATAAACGCTTTAGTCAGTGAATCATTCCACGCAGAAGAGTGAATGCATGAAGGAATAAATGAAAATAAAAAAGCGAAAACGATGAAACATGAGAATTCCATGTATATTAAGAAAACGAAATGCAGAAAAGGGAATGATGTAAACAGATCAAAAATGTTTTACAAAGAGAAAAATAACAAGAAACAATGAAAAAAACTGAACAAAGAGAGAGAGAGAGAGAGAGAGAGAGAGAGAGAGAGAGAGAGAGAGAGAGAGAGAGAGAGAGAGAGAGAGAGAGAGAGAGACTACAAGGTCTTATTTTTTATGTTCCTTGGTTGCTTTCTTTTACTGTTATTTCCCTTTGTCCTGATCTTCCCTCTCACTCCTCTCTACTTCATTCATCCCTTTAGTCAGCTGTTAACCTATTTGTTCTCTCTCTCTCTCTCTCTCTCTCTCTCTCTCTCTCTCTCTCTCTCTCTCTCTCTCTCTCTCTCTCCTCTCTCTTCCTTCTTCTTCTTCTTCTTCTTCTTCTTCCGTAAGCATGTTCATAATCCGCCTCATCAAACATGCATTTTTCTTACCCAAAATAAATAACTTTTATCACCTACTGCTTCCTAGTCCATTTTCCTTCCCAGTTTTCCTTAAAGCTCACTTTGTTTGCCATTTCCAGTGAGGTGTAGGCTTGTCCTTACGTAAATGGCTGCTTCTGCTAACGTAATAACACACACACACACACACACACACACACACACACACACACACACACACACACACACACACACACACACACACACACACACACACACAGGGATATGATTCTCCGTTTTCAAGTCATTTAAATATTTTGCAATACCTGCGCAATTTGTGTTCCTTGAGGCAGAGGCAATACAGGGAAGGCAATGTTACTGTGTTTCAGGTGCATGTAAACTTGTATGTATTGTAGGTAGCACGGAGCGAAATGTGTGTGTGTGTGTGTGTGTGTGTGTGTGTGTGTGTGTGTGTGTGTGTGTGTGTGTGTGTGTGTGTGTGTGTGTGTGTGTGTGTGTGTGTGTTTGTGTGTGTGTGTGTGTGTGTGTGTGTGTGTGTGTGTGTGTGTGTGTGTGTGTGTGTGTGTGTGTGTAGAGGTCAGAGTGAGGAAATAGTGTCTTCGTTTTTAAATGATTTTATTTGATTCCTAATTTAATTATGGATATCATTTTGTGTTGTGTATCTCTCTCTCTCTCTCTCTCTCTCTCTCTCTCTCTCTCTCTCTCTCTCTCTCTCTCTCTCCCTCTCTCTCTCTCTCTCTCTCTCTCTCTCTCTCTCTCTCTCTCTCTCTCTCTCTCTCTCTCTCTCTCTCTCTCTCTCTCTCTCTCCATACACAACCTTCTTTGATCTTTGTTTCCCCTTGAGCGTGTATTCACCCTACGTGCATTTTTCTCCCTTTTCATCCTCTCGTTCGCTGAAGCAAGACCGAGGAAAGGGTTGCCAATTATATCTTCCTTGATTACTGACGGGCACTTCTATATTCGTGGCTAAAATTGAAAGTGTGGTGTGTGTGTGTGTGTGTGTGTGTGTGTGTGTGTGTGTGTGTGTGTGGGCGTGTGCGTGTGAGAGAGAGAGAGAGAGAGAGAGAGAGAGAGAGAGAGAGAGAGAGAGAGAGAGAGAGAGAGAGAGAGAGAGAGAGGATGCTCTCTTTCGTACTTCAATAACTTCTCTCTGACGACCAGCCATTTCACTCACCACTGTCTCTCCCACACCTTTTATTCTCTTCACCACAACAGCCAAGCTCCTCCCTCCTACCCTCCCTTCCTCCTTTCTGGAACAACCTGCTCCTCCGGCCAGCCAGCTCCCGTTCAGAGGCAGATGGATCCTTTCAGCGCCTGCAGATCGG
This sequence comes from Cancer borealis, assembly GCA_036785275.1. Taxonomy (NCBI): domain Eukaryota; kingdom Metazoa; phylum Arthropoda; class Malacostraca; order Decapoda; family Cancridae; genus Cancer; species Cancer borealis. Next base: position 3,124 of record JAXIVD010009973.1, read on the forward strand.
TGGCTGGAGTGGCCTGTCGGGTGTCTGTCGGGTGCAGCGCGGGTCGATGCAACTTTTCGCTCTCACTTTACTCTATTTACAGTAAAGCGTTTTGAGACGAAGAGAATGAGAAGGAAAAACAAAATAGCAAGAGTATCTGTTTTCTTTCTTCCTCCTCGTCCTCTACTATCGTACTAAATATCCGTGTTTATTTTTTTTTTACATTGAATAAATAGTTAATGACGTCAGCAACTCGTCATCCCACACAGGACAGGCAAAGAAATATTACAGTGATGATGACTGCAAACATATATTTATGGTAAAGGAATTTGCATATTTGTCAGCTGGGGGCGTTTTAAAAGCTCGTTTAGTAGTCATAATCAAGGACAATTTCACCCAATAGATCAACAGGAAGATGGAGGGGAACAAAATCACTTAGTGCCCTCAGTCAAAGGAGACATGAAGGGTATCCAGGAAATAACCTTCACCTATTCGCCTAATCCTCACCTAATGATGAAGCTGCCTTACTATCTAGGCGGCTCTGCTTAACGTCAAAATTGTACTCACATAAAATGGAATGAAGTTCTCGGATAAGCTAATACTCCCCCCACCGTCCCCCTAGCAGGTTGTTAGGGGATCTTTTTGCTTGTCACTTGGTGGAGAGAGAGAGAGAGAGAGAGAGAGAGAGAGAGAGAGAGAGAGAGAGAGAGAGAGAGAGAGAGAGAGAGAGAGAGAGAGAGAGAGAGAGAGAGAGAGAGAGAGAGAGAGAGAGAGAGAGAGAGAGAGAGAGAGAGAGAGAGTGTACAATTCTGAGTCTCCCTTCAATACTAGCGTCCTTTCTACTGATAACCTTCAGAAAGACTAATTAAAATTAAGTGATGAGGAAACTGGAAAATGATAATATTGCAATGACCTGTTCAGCAAATAACGAAATTCATATGTGTGAAATGTACATATTCATTTAACCATTATTACTGCTACATGATTTTTTTCCTGATTTAAAAAAAAATAATGATGATAATAATGATGATAATAACAATAATTTAACAAATGTTAATAACAATAATAATAATTATGATGATAACAATAATAATATGATAATAATAATAATAATAATGATAATATAATAATAATAATAATAATAATATAATAATAATGATAATGATAATATAATAATATTAATGATAATAATACAAATAATGAAAATAATAATGATAATGATGATAATAACAATATCAAAAATAATATTAATAACAATAATAATAATAATGATAATACTAACAACAATAATAGTAATATAACTTATAAAAATTACAATAATAATGATGATAATAATAGCAACAACAACAACAACAACAACAACAAATAACAACAATATAATAATAATAATATCATTACCATTATAATAATCATAATAATGATAACAACAACAATAATAATAATAATAATAATAGTAATAATAATAATAATAATAATAATGATACTAATATGAAGGAGCGTGACAAAGGAGGAGGTATCACATCACAAGCACTGGAACTTAATCCTTTACAAAAAAAACGTATATAATACCACCAACGGATAAGCGACACCGATAACACTGGTTTCCGCCACTATGATATATTAATTAATTTGACACAATCCTGTTATGAGAGAGAGAGAGAGAGAGAGAGAGAGAGAGAGAGAGAGAGAGAGAGAGAGAGAGAGAGAGAGAGAGAGAGAGAGAGAGAGAGAGAGAGAGAGAGAGAGAGAGAGAGAGAGAGAGATGGAACGGCTGGTTGATAGGGTTGACGCAAATATATATAGTTGGAGAAAATTACATTGGCATCATTATCATGGGAGGAAGGCAAAGCGGCTCCAGGTTCTCATCTCTCCAATAAAATCCTTTCCAATTAATATAATTACACCAGGCATTACTATGGGTATTAGTGCTTCACGGAACTTCTACAATCTACGCAATACTCCTTATATTCCTGCACACTAGCGTCAAGCACCACTGTATCGCCTCCACCTAGCGTGCCCCGCACCTATCCAATCCACTGTTAGCAAGCACTTGAAGGATTACTCGTGGTCTCCCTTGTGTAGAGGCTCGATCTTTCACTGGACGAACGATTGCATATTCAGTGTTTATATGCATATATGTATATATTCTCTCTCCTCTCTCTCTCTCTCTCTCTCTCTCTCTCTCTCTCTCTCTCTCTCTCTCTCTCTCTCTCTCTTCTCTCTCTCTCTCTCTCTCTCTCTCTCTCTCTCTCAACCCCCTGAACCTCCAAGTCCATACACGCCTCCGCACCTTCATCTGTTTCTCCACTGACGGACATGGCAGGTTTACCGGCCGTCACTCTCCCCCGAAAGATAACCCTTATCTAAGCCGCCGTAAAGACTCACCCAACAATATGAGGGAAGGAGTGAGTGTCTAGGTCAGGCAGGGTTTGCAGGTAGCACGGTGTCTGCTCATGCGTTCACCTCAGTGTTACAGAGACCGAAGCACGAAGTCACTCATAGTACGGCTCACTGATAATCCTGACTGAGCCTCTCTGTTCGCGATCTAAACCCCACACAAGGAACCCACAAGAATATCCCTCATGTCACAGCCCAAGGAATCAGAGAGCTTGCTACGTGCATGATAATTTATTCTTTTAATTTCCTTTAATATAGAAACTTGGAAACAATAACAAAACAGGTGACAGATGTGGCGAACGTGACTCAGGTGTTTGATAGAATTACACGGGTGCCACTTACGAGGTTTTCACCACCGCCACCCTGTCGCTGCTGCCGCTAACTTGTCTGCATCAAGACTTCACAGGTACAAAGCCGATAATTGCGTGGAAATTCCAGCCGAACAAGATGTCACTGAACTTTGGTTGTGACTCGATTTTGACATTACGTAGAACTTCCCCATTCAAGGCAGGCACACGCTGTAAATAATTTATGTAAACCAACAAGCCTGACTACCTTCCTTCAACCGTCGAAACACACACACACACACACACACACACACACACACACACACACACGCACACACGCACACACACACACACACACACACACACACACACACACACACACACACACAGACACACACACACACACACACAGCTAGCCACAAAGTCACTATAATGGCTCACTATTTCCTGCATCATCTGAACATGAACATAACACGACATAATCTTGAGTGTGTTGCGTGAAATACCTAAAAGTTTATTTGCCGAAACTTTCTGCTTTCCCATTCGTGCAGAAATCTCTTGGACTTCGCGAAAAAGACTTTTTCGGTTGACTTTACAAACTGAAATTGCTCCACATGTGAAAAGTCGAGTTTTCTGACTCCGTATTTCCCAGCATTTGAACGCACACACGTACACATGCTGTCATGCATAACTCAGTCTTGCCTCCAAAGACTATCCCTTTAATATGCATGGAGAAACACTGCCACTTGTCTGAGCGTAAAGAAAATAAGGCGGCATTAAAAAGAATCAGTTCGTAGTATTTCAAAAGCGTCCAGATGCTGGCCTCTTGGAAGGCCAGAAAAGTGTTGGTATTTAGAGAATTGTGGTAAAGGGGAACGCACGAGCAGGCTAAGAGGCGGCGGAACTGTGGTGCGAAGGAAGCGTCATCAATATGTGCAGCGGACCCCTCGTGTGTGGGAAGTGATACAGAACACACACACGCACACACACACACATACACATACACACACACACACACACACACACACACACACACACACACACACACACACACACACACACACACACACACACACACACACACACACACACACACACACACATTGCTTTTAATCAAATGGATGAAATAATGTATAGAGTTGATAATGTTATTAATACTATCAAGCTACATATATGTGGTTTGGTTAGTCTAAAAAAAACACACAAACAAAAATCTCAAAGGATACAAAGACGCGCAATTAAAATACTTCATATTTAAGAAAAATCACTGGATAACTGAAAATTACTGTTATTAGTAAGAGATGAAGGCGAGGGACAGCTGGAAAGGAATTGTGTGAGAACAAAAGAAGATTAGTACAAATAAGGAAAAAGTGTATATAATTAAATATTGAGAAGTTTAAGTATTGATATCTTGAACAAATTGGAAATGAATGAAAGACGAATAAAGATCATCATGATTTTAAAAGTAAGATGGATATCAGAAGATAATATGAACACACACACACACACACACACACACACACACACACACACACACACACACACACACACACACACACACACACACACACACACATACACTATTTTATTCTGAATCTCTAGCCTTTGCAAAAAAAAAAAAAAAAAAAAAAGCCACCACTCATTTCACCGAGCGACTTATCACCTTCCCGCCGCCCACCTCCGCCGCCCACCTCCGCCGCCCACCTACGCCGCCCAACCTCCGCCGCCCACCTCCGCCGCCCACCCCCGCCGCCGCCTGCCGCCCGTCACCCTCCAGCGCACCTTCCTTCACCCATCAATCCGTTGCCATCGCCCAAGAGTTCCAAGTCGCTCGGTAACTTATAATTTTATGTCTTAAGGCCGATGACGTAGTTGTGAAAGTTGAGGTTGAGGCTGTGTGGTTGAGGGTCGCCACCTCCATCCTGCCGCCTCAGAAGCTTCCTCCAAACCGTATTTTGCCGGAACGGACATTTTCTTTTTCAGGCTTTCCTCTCAAGCAGACGTTTCCCTCTTATTTTTTTTTTTTAAGGTTTTCTCTCAACCTTCTTTTTCTCTCGCATTTTTTTTCTCTTGCATTTTTTAAACCAACTTCTCGTTTCGTATAATAAATGAGTTTCCTCGGAACACTAAAGAAACACATAGGAAATCACGTCCATATCTCAGTTTTGTAAATATAAATAGTTTTGTTTCGACGTCGAGCTACAATATAATATTCCAATAATTGCAATGTGATACAAGCTTACAAGAAAGAACAATATCATTGGCAAATTGAGGGCAACGCCATAGGACAATAAAGCATATGTTGTTCACCATTATGGTAATATGATATCAAGAGTGTGATAACAACACCTAACTAATTGAGTGAACAGAGGCGTGGAGGTGTGGAGGTGTGGAGGTGTGTTCTGGCAGAGGCTCAACAACACCTGTCTAGCTACCTGTGCCTCACAAGTTACAACACATGTATAATATCACCATCATTATCATTATCATTATCATTATCATTATTATTAATATTATCATTATTATTTATATTATCATTGTTACTATTATTGTTATTGTTATTATTATTATATATAATTATTATTATTATTATTATTATTATTATTATTATTATTATTATTGTTATTACTATTTTCATTATCATCATTAATATTATTATGATCATTATCATAATTATTATTGTTATTATTATTATAATTCTTATAACAAAGGGTGAACTACACTATAGTTTTATTCATTGCTGTGTCATTTCCAAGAATTATCTTATATTGCTGACACTGAAAAATTGCTATACGGTATTACACTTCTTGTACATTATTAATCAGCCTTGGGGTGTGTGTGTGTGTGTGTGTGTGTGTGTGTGTGTGTGTGTGTGTGTGTGTGTGTGTGTGTGTGTGTGTGTGTGTGTGTGTGTGTGTGTGTGTGTGTGTGTGTGTGTGTGTGTGTGTGTGTGTGTGTGTGTGTGTGTGTGTGTGTGTGTGTGTGTGTGTGTGTGTGTGTGTGTGTGTGTGTGTGTGTGTGTGTGTGTGTCCGTCTATATCATTCAATTAGCATTACCACCATCATCACTACAAAGAAAAAGGGCGAAAACTGCTAAAAAGACCTAGAAAAGGATGGAGGGATGATGGTGAGGAAGAAGCAGGTTTCAGAGGATCAAAGGGAGGCGCAGAACGTGTATGAGGTGCAGTGAATTGGAACGATGTGGTTTGCAGGGATTCGAACCCCGCTGATGCCCGTGATCTGGACTGTAATGCGTTCAAAGGAAGCCACGAGGAGTCCACTTCAGGCTCGGTTATGGAAGTGTAAAAACGGTGAACGATAGTTGTAAGTATATAAGATAATTAGACAAATAAAACATTAAACATATCAGTAAAGAAAAAAAATACACAACTAATACAAAAATTAAAAATACGATATAGATAAAAAACAATAAGTAGGAATAAAATATAAAACGCCAAAATAATGATGAAGATGCATTAATACAGAAAGATATGCACTATAGATGAAATGAAAACTATTCCGTTACGTAGCGGTACGTAGCGGTTGGCCAAGAGGTAACAACGCTTTCAAGGTTACTATTCCATTACCAACGCTCATACCACACACAACAGGGAGGCTTTTGAACACGTCGGTGGTGGCTATGCAAGGGTTGTGTTCCGTACAGCTTGGAGGCTTCAGGTGTTGTCTGGTGCAGGGAAGATTAACATGGATGAGGATTATACTAACAGATCTTCATGTTCTCCAATGTGATGAGAATGCTACACACATTTTTCCAGACAGAACTTGTTATAAAAGACCAAGAAAACTACTGAACTAAATTAGGTTGAAAGATTATTACTGTACTTTAACGAGTGCATCAAAGGTGTTTACGAGAATACATACATCTGTTCAGGTGATTCCGTACGTGTAATATTGTCATCAAAGGCAGCTGATTTTTACTCAATGAACGCGAACCCAAAATGTAAAACAGTATTTGTGATTCGGGCAAACTCTTGTGTATCATTTGCCAGAGTTTGTATTCCAGTCACTTTCAAAAGGTGTTTGATACGGTTATTTTCCCGCGTGTCCAAATCTATCATGGTGTCTTGTCATTTTCTGCCTCAAAACGATCATGTTCCTGTCCATTCTCCTCATAGTCTGAATGTGTCATGAGCCTGTCTGGACGCCTCCCCGATTGCCTCATTCCGTGCATGGCTGACAGATACAATAAGTTT
>JAXIVD010009973.1:12500-14297 GCA_036785275.1 Cancer borealis
ACTGCTAAATATGCACGACTGTCTAAAATCCACTTTTTTATGATCCTCTTTCCTGTACCAGACGTTCACTCCTTGACCTTTGACCTGACCGTTGTGGGAGGTGGGTGTCATGAGGTGAAGCTACACAATATCCTCGTCTCGCCAACGCTTTCCTCGGCTAGTTAGGAAAGTTGTCTCGCCTGTAACTCCGTCCTGCTAAGTCTATTACTGTGTGTTCAAGGCGCCATAACTCGTTTTGTTGTGCAGTTACGGGGAAATTAAATGGTTGACTTGATAACAGTTGTTTGCCATGAAAATGTCCTCCAACCGCAAAATAGAAAATAATGTAAACTGCAGACAATAATCCTTGTATTAGTTTCTATATTATAAATGGTGATACAACAACAACAACAACAACGTAGTTCAGCTGATACTCTCGTAACATCATCATACAAGGAGAAGGGAGAAGCAAGGGAGGAGGGAGAGCGAGGTGTGCAGTGCTAGTGCCAGTGCGGTGAAGGAGCGGAGGGCACCACCACTTTTCACCCAAATTATAAGTTTGCACTTCCACTCCAGCTGAAGAGAGAGGACGAGGAGGAATCTTAACTTACTCACACTTCCTCAATGAGATGTATTGCGCGTGAGGAAAAAGTTTTGGACAAAAGTCGGGTGGCGGCGGAGCTTGATGCACCCATGGATGAGGCCTTGTGTTGATACTCGTAGTAGTATCATGTATTAGTATTCCTTACTAACCGCCTTACTTTGGACATGTTCGAAGGGCAGTCAGTTTCATGAAATGAGGCATTAGGGCAATTATGCAATGACATTATGGCAATATGCAAAACGGAGGAATAACAACACTGGATTTATAAGGTATTAGCAAAGTCAAATTCAGTCGACAGATTCCCTATAATGTGGGTAAAAGACTATGTAATTGTGTTATGGTCACAATAAACTTTACACGTAATCATTGTTATTTTTTTCTTGTCTACTTGTTTTAAACTGCAGCAAAATATTCCCATCTTCGCGATCACATTATAGATTGTTATCCTCCTGGTTTTGTGTCTTCCAGTTCGTCCTCACTCCCAGAGCAGCGAGTAAAGTATTCAACACGAACACAACCCAGCATTTCGATGTCATAATCTCAAGCGAGATCAAAGGAGCTTTTTACCACACGATTCAAATACCAATATTAGCTAATACCAGGTCAATGATCACTTCTGGGTGCAAGCAGACCTTTGGAAGGACCATCAACTTATTATTATAATGACTTCTATCGTCAAAAGGAAGGTAATAATTTTCCTCTGTAGTGCTAATGAGTTTGTGAATGAAATATACGATGGTTTACCACGAAAGGCAAATGAGAGACCCAAGAGCTATTTCAAAGCTGAATAGAATAATTCCATGCTCGATGTATCCAAGGTGAGTGAATTCCTGAAAAACTCTTTCACAGAAGCAATAGTATCGAAATTAATTTTAGAGGCGTATCGCGCGACACTGCCTCAGTATTCTGTTGGTAACCTGACCTCGCCAGCCAACCCACACACAATCACGGAGGATAATCAAAAGGCGCGGCGGTGCGAGTAAGCTGCTGTGGGCGTAATGCTTCTTATCCTCAACTTGGCTACAAACAGGTCGGCAGGAGTGGCACTTAGGCAGACGTCACCTGCGGCCACACTCATAATGTTCCCTTAACGACTTCCCCGCGTCCAACTGCATGGAAAGGCAACTCCATGACGGCCTGCAGTAATACTAAAAATGAAGTGTCGCTACTTGGGATGTGCCGTCCTATATACAGGGTGAGATGAGCATTATGAG
>JAXIVD010009974.1:2500-14296 GCA_036785275.1 Cancer borealis
CCATACCCTTTGACACACCTCCCTTCAGTTCACACCCCTAACACACCCCTTCTCCCCCCTTCTCACCCCTTCCCCCTTCCCCACAGCTCCCGGCACCCCTTCCATGATCCCAGAAGAGTGTAGTGCTGAGAATAACAGTGTCACTATAGCCTGGGCGCCTCACCACACGTCCCTGGTCACTGGATACACCCTGCACATTGATGACGGCTCTAATGGTCCTTTTAGGGTGAGTATAGGGTGTGTAGGGTGAGTATAGGGTATGTAGGGTGAGTATAGGGTGTATAGGGTGTAGGGTGTCGGCAATCTTTTCAGTGTGAGGGCTAGAGTAAAGTTCTAGGAATAGTCTAGTTATAGAAGAGTGAAGTGTTTATCCGCAGGCTGCCTCACACTTTTAATTGATGATACATATAATTATTCAGTTATTTTTATATATATACGTACATGTGTGTGTGTGTGTTCGTGTGTTCCTTCAGGAGGTGTACACGGGAGAGGAGCGTGTGTGTACCATTGACGGGCTACACTTTGACTCCATCTACCGGGCCCGTGTACGCGCTTTCAACAACACGGGAACATCACCTTTTTGTGAACCTCTGTGTCTACAAACTGCACAAGGTGAGAGGAAGAGGAGGGGGAGGAGGAGGAGGATGAGAGGGATTGTGAGGAAGAAAGGGAGGGTAGGAGAGGAGAAGGTAGGGATTATGAGAGGGATGAGGGAGTGTATGGAAGGGATTGTGAGGTGATGGGAAGGTTTGGGAGGAGAGGAAAGGGATTATGAGAGGGATTTTGAAAGGATAAGAAAGGTTTTGAAGGGAAGGAGAAGGAATAAAGGATAAAAATAAGTAAATAATAAGTAAATAATAAAAATAATTAACATAAATTGATGAATAGAAATAAAAACTTAACCTAACTCTTTTAACCACATTTTTTTCATTCTTTTTATCTTTTCCCTAATTAACCACACCCTTAATTAACCACATTTTTCACCCTTCCCCTAATTAACCACCCTTTCCCTTTCCCCCTTATTAACCTCACCCTACTAATCACCCTTCCTTAATAAACCTCACCTTAAATAACCACTTTTTCCACCCTTAATCAACCACATATCCTCACCCTAACTAACCTCACCTCACCCTTAACCCCTTTCACCCTTCCCCCACAGTTGCTTGGTTCACCCTGGAAAGTAATCACCCGGACATGAGCCTGGGTGAGGGCGGGTGTACCATCGCTTGTGACTCTTATGAACACAGAGTTTCCTTGGGGTCGGTGGGCCTCTCTAAGGGAACACACTATTGGGAGTTTAAGATTGAAAGGTACGATGGGAATGCTGATGTTGCGTTTGGCTTAGCAAGAGGAGATGTCTGCCGGGAGGTGATTCTAGGTGAGTGTGTGTGTGTGTGTGTGTGTGTGTGTAAGTGTGGTTTGGTTTGGTGTGTGTGTGGAGAGGTTATACTGTGTGTGTGAGTGTGTGTGTGTTTTATTCTGTGTATTTACCTTAAGAAGCCTAGAGCCAGGTGTGTGTGTGTGTGTGTTTTATTTAGTGTGTAATTACCTTAAGCCTAGAGCCAGGTGTGTGTGTGTGTGTGTGTGTGTGTGTATTTACGTAGTTGTCATATGTACATTAGAATAGTTATGCTTGTACTGTATGTATATATATGTGTGTGTATTTAACTTTTCACTAACCACTGTCTCTTCCTCCTCCTCCTCCTCCTCTTCCTCCTCCTCCTCCAGGCAAGTGTGGAGGTAGCTGGAGTATGTACATAGACAGTGAGCGGTCGTGGTTGATGCATCGCGGTGAACATTTCAACCGTGCTGCCGGCGGGGTGCGGGCGGGTGACTCTGTGGGTGTGCTGCTGAACCTGACAGAACGCTCACTCACCTTCTATGTGGCGGGGGAATTACAGGTGTGTGTGCGTGTTTTTTTTGGAGTTTAATTATTTTTTTGAGCTGAAATTGTTTGATATATTTAAAAAAAAAAATTCTGGTCTTGATATTTATCCGTCAATCTGTTTTTTTTCTTTTCTGTGGCTTGTTATTATTTTTTTTTGAAGTTTACATATTGTTTCTTGGTTATTTCATGTATAATTTCATCTATTCATTGTTTTTTATTCATTCACATTGTCTGTTTCTCATTTCATTCATTCTTTTTATTCATCTTTTTTATATAATTTTACACTCATTCATTTATCTCATTCATTATTCCGTCTTTATTATTTTTTTCATTCCTCCACCTCTCTCCTTCCCTCCCTCCTTCTCTCCACCTTCCCTCCCTCCCTCCACCCCCTCACCTCACCTCACTTTTCCTCCGCAGGGTTCCATCTCCTTGGGTGGAGTGTCAGGAGTGCTCCACCCGGCCGTCAGCTTGAACCGCAGTGTTGTGCTGACAGTTCACAGCGGCCTCCACCCCCCCAAGCAGTACCTAGCGTCAGCACCTCCTGACACTGTCACCTAAACACACACATGTATGCACACATACATACACATACACAAACACATATAGACACACACACTTACACAAACACATATATACGTATACACACACATGTACTAGTAAGCTTTCCACGTGTAGGGTTATATAGATAACTGTACGTACATATACATATACGTACATACATACACGGACACCTACATACTTTCTTACTTTCATATGTTAGGGGAAAATTTTATCCCTTACTGATATACATATTTCTATACAAACTGGAAATCTCATACACACACACACACACACACATATACGCACACACACGCACATGGGATAAAGGCAGCTGTACGTAAGAGGATCCATTTACGTATGTGTGTGTGTGTGCGCGTGTGTTTGTAAATACGTACACACTGTATGTAAGTTCACAGGAGGACAGGTAGACTTAGTGTAGTGTAATGTATTGTAGTATTGTTTAGTATTGTATTGTATTCCTTCTTTTGTTTTCTTTGGCCATTACTAACATTGATATAGATTTTCTTTTTTTGTAATATATATTTTTTTATATATATAAGTTTTCCATCGAATGTGCAGCTTCTATTTCATGTTCTGTGCAGCTGTGTTGAAGGTAATGCAGCAGTCACCCCTGAAGTGCAGCTGGGTTTTTTTTTTTTTTTTTTTTTTTTTTTTTTTTTTTTTTTTTTTTTTTTTTAATGTAATATTACATTTTTATTATTTTTTATCTTATTATTATTATATTTTTTCATTTATTATTTTTTTCCTTTTGTTTTACGTTACATTATGATTTTACTTTCTCTCCTCTTCTTCGTTTTTGTTATATTATTATTTTCTTCTTTTTCTTCTTCGTTCGTATGATTATAATTTACGAATCATTCCTCCACGGACCAGAAATTCCTTTTTTTCCGTTACCTCCCTTCGCATCGTTTATAGTTTCACACAGATGGCGTACATAAGCAGCATTGTTTCGTTTATAGAAAATAAGATGGAATGACTAATTATTATTCTTATATATTGTGTAATTTTCTCTCATTCTCTAAATCAAAACTCGGTGACGGAACGCGTGGAAGAAGAAAAGTGGATGAAGAAAAGTGAAAAAAACACATTAATAATTACGCTTTTCTATGTGTTTATGTGTTGTAGGAAGGTTGATCTCAATTCCGTGAAAACTCCATCCACTATAATCTACTTTATTTTGCATTCAGAGGGAGTGAGTGTGTGGAGTGAGGATGAGAGTGTGTGGAGTGAGATCAGAGTGGAAGTGGAGTGGATTGAATTGGACAGAGTGGAGTGAAGTTAGAATTATGTGGATGGAGTCAAGTCAAAAGAAATGTGGAGTAAGAGAGAGTGGAGTAGAAGGTTCCAGTTATAATATGTGACCGTGTGTGTGTGTGTGACTGTGTGTTCAAGGAATAGAATAAAGAAGGAAGAGGAAGAACAGAACAAGGAATAGAACAGAACAAGGAAAAGAACAGAACAAGGAAAAGAACAGAACAAGGAATAAAACAACAAGGAATAGAACAGAACAAGGAATAGAACAGAACAAGGAATAGAACAGAACAAGGAATAGAACAGAACAAGGAAAAGAACAGAACAAGGAATAGAACAGAACAAGGAATAGAACAGAACAAGGAATAGAACAGAACAAGGAATAGAACAGAACAAGGAATAGGGAAGAACACAAGAAAAAGAAAGATAAAAATAAGAAGAATGAAAATATGAAAAAAGAACAAGAAAGACAAGATTAACGAATAGAGGAATAGCAGAAGAGGAAAAAGAAAGAGAAGGAGGAGGAGGAGGAGGAAGACATGAAGAAGAATAATAAATATGAGGAGGAGGAGGAAGAGGAGAGGAGGATAGATTCCTTCCTATCCTTGTAAATACTGTACATTTTGCTAAACACTTAGTAATTACATTAGGAATACAAAACTCCACTAATTACCATTATTAATTACTATTATTAACATTATTATCTCTAGTCCATTAAGCATTTACTTGGAAGGAAAATGAGGAAATAATTCGACTTTAATTAATTTTGTTTTTGTTATTTATATTATTTTGGAGTTTTCATTATTTTTTCTTATTATTTTTCTTACATTATATATATTAATTTTTTTTTTTATAAGTCTATGTATTGCTAGTCTAAAAAAAACAGTGTGAAGGAAGGAAGGAGTCAGTCAGTCAGTCAGTTAATCAGTCAGTCAGTCAGTCAGTCATCTTATAAGTCAGCTGAAACAATGTTATTTAGCCTTGAGGTCAAAGGTTAAAGGTTGACCAAAGCTGAGGATGACCTTGTGTGGAAGATCAGTCAATAGATATTTTGTTCCAATGCATTATTAACATTATTATTATTTTTACTTATTATTATTTTCAAGGTAAACAGGAAGGTCCATTATATTTTATTTGACCCGATCAGGCTAGGTCAGAAGAGGTCAGGTCAGGTCGGGTCGAGGTGACGCAGCTTCCGTCCTTAACTTTACTTACTTACTTGCAGCTCACAACACAACACAACACAGTAACCTAACTTTCCCTCTACTGTACGCGGCATTTTCTTTGTTAATATTGAATAGGAGACACATTTTTATACCACTTTTGCCAATCATGATATGGTGAATAAAAGGAAAATAAACATATATATACATAGTTTTATTGCATTTCATTTCCTTGTGTTGACTAAGATTTTGTAACTATTATTATTATTATTATTATTATTTAGGTGGGATAGCTACCTGATATATACATAAAAATAGATTATCATTATTATTATTATTATCATTATTATTTAAGGGGACAAAAGGGACAGAGTGAGAGGTATATAAAGCCCTTTCTCTATATATTCTCCTACAGTAAGATGAGGAGGAAGAGGAGAGAGTAATATTAGTCTCCCTGAACCCTAATCTTGCCTACCTTCCATCCTTCAAAGGGATATATAGATAGTTGTATAAATAATAACAATACAACGATCTATATTATCCACTTTGAAGGATGGAAGGTAGGCAAGATTAGGGTTCAGGGAGACTAATATTACTCTCTCTTCTCCTTCCTCCTCTACAACTTGTCTTCTGTAGGAGAGTAAACAGAGGGGCTTCCAAGGCCACTCACTCTATCCCTTCTGTCCCCTTAAATAATAATGATAATGTTAATATTACTACGATAACTCTAATGTGAGGTAGGTAGGAAGACTAGATTTGGATGGATGGATGGACAGTGTAGAGACAGTGTTTGTTAGATGCAAGAATTGATGTCTGTCTGGGGAGGAAGGAAGAATATTGAAGCATAAATACAGCAAGGAAAGAGTTGAATGTAAGGAGAATAATACAAGATACAGTAGAATGGAGAGAGAATAATTGTGCATAATACAGTTGAATAGAGTTATAATTCAGTATGATACAGTTGAAAGAGAGAATAGAGATATAGTTGAATAGAGAGTAGTTATCAATACATAATCAGAGAAACAGCTTGTATGAAAAAGATTGAAGTCAGAAGAGGAAAGTGAATGTAACAATGATAATGTAAGGAAAGGGAATGAATATAATAATAATAATAATGACATGAGGGTACACTACACACTCACCAGGGCAACTTAACACCATTACCACCATCCTGCTGATAAAAACCTCCATTGTGTGTCTCATTCATTGCATTGAGGAGGCAAAGGAGGTTGGAAATACTCTGTCCTTTGGTGAAGGTAGCGTTCTTTCCGCCCATGTCTGTCTGTACCCAACCAGGACACACGCTGGCCACTAAGATGTTGGCGTAGCGGAGGTCAACGCTAAGTGACCTCGTAATGGCATTCAGCGCACACTGGAAGAAAGGAAGGAAAGGTTAGTTAGTGTATGTGTGTGTGTGTGTGTGTTTATGTTTGATTATTATGGTGTTGGAGGATTATAAGTTTTGTTTTAGCAAGATTAAGTTGTGGTTTAATGCATAACTGTCGGATGATTTTAAGTTGACTGAGAAAATAATGCATAATTTGGATGATTTGAAGTTTAGTTTTGCCGAGATAGAAAAAAAGTTGCAATACAATAAGTAACGATAAAATATAATAACAATTTAATGATTTCTTTGATGCATTAATAGTATAAATAACACAATATAATGTTCCAAGCCACCTTACCTTGCTAGCCCTGTATGGGTATAGTCCTCCCTGTGTGTTGTTATGTACAGAGCCGAGTGTTGATGATACATTGATGACAGCCGCTCTCCTCACCGACAACTCATCACCTTCTACCCAGGCCGCTGCAACCTTCAACTCAGGTAACAATGCCTTAACAAACAAACAAACACACACATTAATAGTTTCCTCATAGCCCTAAACACACACACAAACACACAAACAAATCAATAATATTCACGCACATAATGGAATAGTTACATAACACAGAAGCAGATACCTAGCCTAATATAACCCAACCTGACCTAGTTCTGTGGTATAATTTAAAGACAGGTAACAGGTGTTGAGTACCTTAGTAAGCATGACAGGTGCCACAGTGTTAACCAGGTAAGTGTCCAGCATGTGGTGCCGCTGAACCTGGTTGATGCGAGTGGACTTGGGTGCCACGCCGGCATTGTTGATCAGAAGGTTGAGGCCGCGACCTTCCACGACCTGACCCACGACCTTTGATAGTGGACCATAGCTAGGCTCATCCAATACATCTAAAGAAACACAATTATTATTATTATTATTATCAATATTGTTATTATTATTATCATTATCGATGATTGTTCCTTTAAATCCAACTTACCAAGCTTCAGTATATGTATTTGTTTATGTTTCTTAGCGAGTGCTTGAAGCTCCTGAAATGATAACAAATAAATAATATTTAATTGTAGGAAAGAATTACATCAAAATAATTATTATCTTAAAGCATTAAACAAAATAAATAAATAATAAAAGGCAATGATGATGATGTGTGTGTGTGTGTGTGTGTGTGTGTGTGTGTGCGTTAATTACCTGTGCGTCATTAGGGTTCCTGCAGGTTGCAATGACAACCTCAGGAGGTGTGATGGCTTTAGTCAGCTGCCTCACCAACTCCAACCCCAAACCTCGACTGCTGCCTGTCACCAACACACTACCACACACCTGCATGCTGTTCAGGAAGAAATAGCCGTCATTAAGGAAGATTAAATAACTATCATTAACATTATAATTATACACTGTTACACCTTCCTTATCCTTATTGTCATTAACATCATTATAATTATACATTTACACCTTCCTTATTCTTATCATTAACATAATATTTACACATTTACATCTTCTTGATCTATATAATTGGGTATTAATTTACATCTCCACCAGAATGCTATAGAGCTTCGTCTTTACTCCTTCCAGAAAAGACGAGAGCGCTGCCTGATGATTTATGATTGGATGAACCCGGAAGGACTTGTACTGACGTGGGGCTGGAGACCAACAACCACTAAGGGAAGGGACCACCGTGTTATATCAAGACAACAGAGACAACTACACAAGGTCATCACACAGTCGTCCATAACACCTTCACAAAACATGGGGCTCATCTTCAATGGTGTCACGAAGGCAGTCCAGGAGGTGTCTGGTGTCATGACGGACTCCTTCAAGCAACACCTGGACAGACGGCTGAACAAGGTATTGTGTACTAAATGTGTTCATGTTAATGGGTGGCGGGCGAGGAGGAAATGCACCAACAAGCGTGAATCTGTATATATGACCGACTGGCAGCTGGTGTAGGTATTTCATCTGACCACACACTCGTTTAAACTATCTAAGTCTCCCTGTAAGCACTTCGATATAATTAAGATCATAAGAACATAAGAAATGGGGAGACTGCAAGAGGCCAATTGATGACCTACACGAGGCAGTTCCTTGTCCCCCATCCTTGGAATAATCCAATATTTAGCCATCCCACCTGTCATCCCTATCCATACTCTGATCCAGCCGTCTTTCAAAGCTACCTATTGACTGGTAGTGCTGGTACAGAATCGTATGCTCATATCAAGTGGGAACTAGTGAAGTAGGCACTGAGGCACTGTATATACTTATTTAATCTCAGACCAGCTGGCAGGAATCTGTTAGGACTAAATCACCGGTTTTTTCGTCTGCTACAAACTCCCAGACAACGGTAGCGAAAAAACAACTTTATAATATCACGTTAAAACTGAATCCATTATTGTCACTTACCATTCCTATCACTGCTGGAACCTATTGGACCTATTTTATATCTCCTTGCCTTGTCATCGTCTGTTATTGTTGTTGTTGGTGGTGGTGTGACGGTCAAAGTAAGAAATCCAGGTCTATTAGACCCTATTCGTCCTGGTGGTGTCCAGCGAGGTGATCACAGGCGTGGTAAATGACCGGTGTACCTGAGGGCTGCGTAGGTGAATCGGATGACAGCGGGTTGTCGTGAGGGATGCACGCCCGCCGCCCCCAGCAAGGTGGGCAGGTCAAAGGTGTTGACGTTCAGAGAAAGGAGTTGAGACTGTAGCACTACACGGTGGGAGTGGAATTAATTTATATTTAAGCTTCTATTCCCGTGTTGTTGTTGTGTTCTCGCCGATGTAAACAAGAAAACAGTCCCGCTATTTAAGACGGGAAGCCAGGACGTGGTTATATGTTCTCTGGCACGAGGCCAGCAGGGCTATATAGAGCCCTTTTTGCAGTTTATATGATTATTGCAGACAGACAGACTTCAATGTGTCTCAGTTTTGTCCTTAGTGATTGATGTGTTTGTTTATTTGTTTGTGCGACGCATGGATGGATTTAGGTGGTACATGACCTCCACACACTTGCTGTAATGTTTCAAGGAAGAATTGTGTCATTGCCTCTCTGTCACGTTTGTGGGAGATGAGTAATGTTTCCCTCGGTTAGGTAATCTCGGCAGCGGCAGTAGCTATCTCATATCTGATATTTCTTATATCTCATATCTGATATTTCTACGTGAAGGCGCCCATTGAAGGATTACTTCCCATCCTTGCGTAGTGAGGTTGATGAGGGCCTCTTGTATACTGTGTACTACATTTGTTCAATTTTGTTGATGTTAACGGGTGGCGGGAAAGAAGGAGATGTGTAGCAACGAGCGTGAATCTATATATGGAGGAGGAGGAGGAGGAGGAACCACCACGAGTCCCCAGTATACATCCCGCCGTTCCAGGGTGAGTATGTGTCTCCCGCTCGCTCTCCCGCCTCACTGTACCCGGCGGGACGCTACTTAAATAACTGAGTTAAAATGAAAATGTGTTGTGAAAATGAAGGAAAGTGAAGGTGAATTATTGCAGTGAATGATCCTGCATTGACTTTATGTAATTATACGGTAGTTAATGCGTTGAAATGATATATAATTGTATTGAAGTGTTAAATACATCATTATCATTATCAGCTGTTAATAATGATGTTAAAGCAGATATATTACACTTATTACAATATTTATAACTAAAAGAAAACAGTGACTGATAACAAATAAACAAACATATACTTATTTTTTTTCAATATCGTAATAGAAAAAAAAAATATTGTAAGCAACTGAAGAAAAAAAAACTAGAGGAGAGTTATTCATATTCAACTATTAACGAATTTTCCATATATTTTGAGTTTGTAAATAAAAAAAAAGATGATAATATATTGAAGAAGAAAAAAATTATAAACTCAAACTGAAAAAAAAATCCCGAATCATACATTTTTTTGGAGTTTAAGAAGAAAAATAATTCAATCCAATCAAGATGCGTGCGTATGTGCGTGCCATGTGTGTGGTGTGCGTGTGTGCGTGCGTAAGTGGGTTCAACATTGACCTCGCTAGTCACGTGACCCACCACAGTGACCAAGGAGACTCAATGTTTGGATTCTCAGTCGCTCAGCACATGGACCAGGGCAAGGCAAGGTGAGGGTGTGTGTACGTGTGTGTGTGTGTGTACGTGTGTGTGTGGGAAGGGTTGTATGTATGTGTGTATAGAGGAGTGTTTGTGTGAGGGGATTGTATGTGTATGTAAGTGTGTTTGTGTGTGTGTGTGTGTGTGTGTGTGTGTGTGTGTGTGTGTGTGTGTGTGTGTGTGTGTGTGTGTGTGTGTGTGTGTGTGTGTGAAAAGAGAAAAAAACGAAAGAAAAAAGAAAGCATGTGATTTTTTTTCTCTCCTTTCATTAAATTTCTTATCTCTTTCCTTCCTTCTCCTCCTCCTCCTCCTCCTCCTCCTCCTCCTCCTCCTCCTCCTCCTCCTCTTCCTCTTCCTCTTCCTCCTCCTCCTCTTCCTCTTCCTCCTTCTTCCGCCATTATCATATTATATTCATTATCATGTTTTTATATTTATTATTTTATCAGTTGCATATATTGTTTCAGGTTAGAAGGAGGAGGAGGAGGAGGAGAAGACCACATGTGCAAGTGTGTTTGTGTGTGTGTGTGTATGTATGTATGTGTAGATGGAAGAGAGAGAGAGAGAGAGAGAGAGAGAGAGAGAGAGAGAGAGAGAGAGAGAGAGAGAGAGAGAGAGAGAGAGAGAGAGAGAGAGAATATCTTACCTGATGAGAGCGACAGATGTAAGGAAGGATCTGGCATACCACTCTCTCTCTCTCTCTCTCTCTCTCTCTCTCTCTCTCTCTCTCTCTCTCTCTCTCTCTCTCTCTCTCTCTCTCTCTCTCTCTCTCTCTCTCTAACAAGGTCATTTAATTAACACCTCCCCCCTACCCCTCTTCCCCCCCTCCCCCCCTTCCCCCTTACTACCTGTTGTAATCCAATTAATTAATTAACCTCACCTGGACACGCTATTACTAATTAATTAATTAATTAAATCAACACCCTCAGAGTCATTAGATTTTATTTTTTATTATTATCATTATTATTGGCTCCTTACTTATGATTGGAGGGAAGGAGAGAAGATTGGAGGGAAGGAAGGAAGGATTGGAGGGAAGGAGAGAAGATTGGAGGGAAGGAAGGAAGGATTGGAGGGAAGGAAGGAAAGATTGGAGGGAAGGAAGGAAGGATTGGAGGGAGAAATGATATAATGAGGTGATGGTAACGGTACTACTACTACTACTACTACTACTACTACTACTACTACTACAATATTATTATCTTTTATACTATTCTCTCTCTCTCTCTCTCTCTCTCTCTCTCTCTCTCTCTCTCTCTCTCTCTCTCTCTCTCTCTCTCTCTCTCTCTCTCGATAAATAAATAGATAATGTTTCCGGTAACCTTGAGACATTTTCCTCCTATATTATTTTTATCAATTTTCTTTATTATTATTTTTTTTTTGTTCTTCTGTCTCTTTCTTTCTTTCTTCTTCCTTTCCTGTCTTCTTCCTCCCTTGTCTCTCTCCCTACCTCCCTTCCCTCCTTCTCTTCCCTCCTTCCCTCCTTCCCTCGTTCCCTTCCTCCCTCCTTCCTTCCTCCTTTCTTC
>JAXIVD010009975.1:0-2500 GCA_036785275.1 Cancer borealis
AAATAGCGGAGCCTTGTCCTTATAGTACTTATGCTTAGATACAATATATTTGCCTGCAATTAATTAACATTCAAAATTACAGGTATTTTTTTCTTTCTTATCAACGCATACTAAAGTAACTCCAGGTACATCTTATCTCAGGCGTTTTCGGTCATGTTTTTCATGATGATGTTCACGCTGGGAATGGGCAGCGCCATCGCCTACAACAGTGTCATTATCACCGTCATCAGTGACAAACACCCGGGGTTCCCCACGTGGGGGATATCACTCGTGGTGTGTATGGTGGGCTTCCTAGTGGGTCTGATCTATACCACGCCCCAGGGACAGTTTGTTCTAACCCTCGTCGACTATTACTGCGGCGTGAGTACATTTTGCCTTCCTTCCCACGGCCTTAGGGGAGTGGTCTTTACTGCTGTTAAGCATTTGTGTCTCACAGAAAAATATTTTAGACGGAATGTCTTGAACAAATATTTAATATATATGGATTTATAAATTACTTGCTGATATCTCAATAATTAAGTGTGTAAAGACAAGAGGCAATAATCAATATATGGACGTGTGTGTTGTAGGGTGTATCCATCATTCTGCTCATGACACTGGAGATAGTGGGCGTCATGTGGGTGTATGGGCTCAGGCGCTTCACCCGAGATATCCACTTTATGCTGGATCGGTCGACAGGGCTCTTCTGGCGGGTTTCTTTGGGCTTCGTGAATCCAATCTTCCTAGCCGTAGTGTTTATCTACAGTCAGGCGAATCAGCAGATCCTCACCTATGGTACCTATGTCTTCGACAATATCAGCACCGGTAGGTTACTATGTGCGTTCTATTGGGAGGAACAATGCCTGGGGAATTAATACCACAAATACGAATACATACAAGTAATGTGTTAGTAAGATTATCATTACGCTCACTTAAGTTGCTGCACATGTGTACGCTCCTATCCTAATAGTTAGAGGTTCTTAAAATCTGCTAATGTTAAGATTTAACGGATATATATATATATATATATATATATATATATATATATATATATATATATATATATATATATATATATATTTATATATATATATATATATATATATATATATATATATATATATATATATATATATATATATATATATACATATATGTTCATATATATATATATATATATATATATATATATATATATATATATATATATATATATATATATATATGTTCATATATATATATATATATATATATATATATATATATATATATATATATATATATATATATATATATATATATGTATATATACATATATATATATATATATATATATATATATATATATATATATATATATATATATATATATATATATATATATATATATATACAAGTATATATACAAGTATATATATATATATATATATATATATATATATATATATATATATATATATATATGTATATGTATATATATATATATATATATATATATATATATATATATATATATATATATATATATATATGTATATATATATATATATATATATATATATATATATATATATATATATATATATATATATATATATATATATGTATATATATATATATATATATATATATATATATATATATATATATATATATATATATATATATATGTATATATATATATATATATATATATATATATATATATATATATATATATATATATATATATATATATATATATATATATATATATATATATATTTATATATATATATATATATATATATATATATATATATATATATATACATATATGTATATATATATATATATATATATATATATATATATATATATATATATATATATATATATATATGTTTTTTCTATATCATTAACCGTTAGCCCCAGTAAGCATATGGAGGCACAAATGGACTTGCTTGGCCTGTTATTTGGCGTAGGTTTTAGAATTTTTATAGTGATGCCTCGAATGATTAAGCTCTCTCTTGAGTATGTTGCGAACGTGTGAGGCTTATTACTGCTACAATCTCAGATGCATATTAACTTTGTAAGTCCCATCTGAGGACAGTATGCAAGCAATTTGGGTAGTCCTTAACCACTCGACAGTGATATCAAATATTGAAAAGTGTTCAGCGGTTATCAGGAATTCGAACCGGGACCCTAGACTCCCATGCCCGAACGCTGACCACTGCCTCCCTATATATATATATATATATATATATATATATATATATATATATATATATATATATATATATATATATATATATATATATATATATATCGTATATATACATATCGTATATATACATATATATATATATATATATATATATATATATATATATATATATATATATATATATTTATATATATATATATATATATATATATATATATATATATATATATATATATATTTATATATATATATATATATATATATATATATATATATATATATATATATATATATATATATATATACATATATATA
>JAXIVD010009975.1:7500-12500 GCA_036785275.1 Cancer borealis
ATTTCACCATGGCTACCGAAGACAGCAAGGAACAGCAGAACGCAGTTTCACTCAAGCTACCCACCTTCTGGACTTCACAACCCCAGGTGTGGTTCGAACAGGCCGAAGCCCAATTCTACATACGTCAAATCAGTGCTGACACCACCAAATATTACTACGTGGTTAGCGCGCTGTATCAGGACACAGCTGAGCACATCATCGACTTCCTCCGTCATCCACCAACCGACGACAAATACCAAGGTATCAAGAAGCTCCTCATCGGTATCTTCGGCCTAAGCAGACGTGCAGGGGCAGCGAGACTTCTACATATGGATGGCCTCGGTGACTGCAAACCATCCATGCTCATGAATTAAATGCTTGCCTTGATGGATGGACACGCGCCCTGCCTCCTTTTTGAGCAACTCTTCCTAGAGCAAATGCCTGACGACATCCATCTGATCTTGGCAGATGAAACCTTCACCGACCCTCGTCAGTTGGCGGCACGTGCTGACGTACTGTGGCACAGCAAGCAGCATGATGAAACCTCCATCAACAATGTGATAACTATGAACAGACGTTCAGCGGGAACTACCAGTGCTCGTTCAGACGTGTCGTGACCATAATTATGTGATATGTGAAGTTGGAAGATACATGTGGAATAGTAACCACTTGGCTTGGAGCCACGTGGTAAGAAAATGTAAAGATTGGAGAGGAAATCAAATACAAACTAAGATTATGGGTCAGTCAGTGGCAAGATCAAAACAACAGGTGTTCCATATCAGAACGCCAGGTAAACACGCAGATAATCCATATACAGGATATTAAATTTACAAGGGAATATGGTCTAGATATCAGCATTCAGACTAGATAGTGAGATAAAAGGGAAGATATATATGTTAAGTAGGAAACAGAAGCTCAAATGTTGTTACACACATAGCCCTACAAATGTAATGTTTACTTATGACCAGAGGGCAAAAGACAAACGTAATGCTTACTTATGACCAGAGAGTCAGATAAATGGGAAGATAAATTTTGTGAGACGGAAGTGATTTTAAAGTTAAAGTTATTTTGGATTTTGGAAATAAAAGAGGCTTACTCGCTTAGAGAAGCAGCATTCACTCAGACTTCTACTCAGGAAGTAATCAACACAGCTCAGAATGGAGCTGTTGAGATATTGGGGTAAGTGGAAGCTTGTTCTAATGCAGTCTTGAAAGCAGCTGTAGGATGTTAGTATAAGGATATTTTATGTAGGATTTGTGATTTATTAAGTATTGCTCCGTGATTATTTTATCAAGTGTTGCTCCATGATTATGAATATTTTTATATGCTCCTAGAAGAATTACTTATGTGCTGATTATATATGTGTCAAAGCAAGATGAAAAAAATATGTTATTATAAGACAAAAGGAGCATGATGTTAGTAAATGACAGAAGGAGCTGATGTTAGTATATGACAGAAGGAGCAAAGGAAGATTATTTGTTAATTAAAGTTATAAAAAACGGAAAGATTTTTTAATGAAAATAATTTTAGTAATTAGTGTTCTGTAACCCGTGACCAAAGTATAAGTTAATTAACAGAACACGAAAACGTTGCAATAACGAGCGACGAAATTGATGGCAGCGGTGGGATATTTGTGCAACATTGATGATAGTGCAACATTGCATATATTGCAACATTGAATATATTATAACCTTGCTACATGTCAGGAATTGCAACATTACGGGAATTACAACATTGCAGAAATTGCAACATTGCAGCATTGCATAAATTGTTAGATATATTGTGTAACATTGTAGAAATTGTTAAATGAATTAATAGATTGCAAACAATCGTGCAATTGAAGAAAAAAGAAAAAAAATTCTTTGCAATTTCAACTTAATTTTCAAAATTGTATAATTTTCAAGTGATTATATGAATGAAATGCATCATGGACTATTAAAGCTTAGCAGCTTAAAGAAATAATTGAGGCCTAAAAAATTTACCCCATTAATTTTTTATCTTGTGTTGCAAGAAAACCTTAGACAAAATGGCTCAAGCACAATCACCTGGCAAGGATAGTATTGTAGGGGCAATTACAGATAATGCAAGGAAGAATTTTAATAAGGTTATCGGATTACCGTATTTTGTGGAGGCAGTGAGTCAAGCCTTATGCATGAATTGCATCTGTTACTCGTATACCGAAAGAGACATTAACTGAACTCTACATCAGAATTGAAGGCAATGTTGAACAGTTAGAATCACTTAAGTCTACTGGCAAGCAAGGAAGCTTATAGTGATATGTTGGTTTCCATTATTATAAATGCATTACCCAAAGACTTCTCATACATTTTAACAGAAGATGATATGAAAACTCCTTTGACTGTATAAAAAGGCATTAAAATATGTAGCCTCACATCCAAGCCCTCAGCTTACGGATGTTGCAATAAGGAAAGAAATGAGTAAGGGTATTCCAGTAAACTCCATCACCCCACAGGAAACCCCAGTTCATCAGACCACAACAGGAAAGAATAAGACTTATTGTCAAGGATGTGGGTTAATCAATCACGATACACAACACTATCGAGCCTCAGATATCATCGATTTGGTCATATTTCTAGATGGCGATTTATCTATGGTAGTTATAGGAGCAGTAAATATAAAATCAGGCCACGTATTTATTTAAGTGAAACTAGGAGATAAAAAAAGTAAGGAGCAATTATAGTAAGGAGCAATTAGCATTATTTGATACTGGAGCAGGAGTCTCTATAATAGGAGCTGAATTAGCGAGAGCATTAGGAAAAAATTAAAATAATTCAAGATTTAATCACAATCCGTAACGCAAGTGGAAATGTTATGGCCACTGCAGGAAAGATAAGATTAACACTAGAAATAGGAGGAAGAAATTATATTTATGAATTAATTATTAGTGAAGAAAGAGGATTAACTTCATAACTGATATTAGGCTGGCATTTTATGGAAAGATAGGATGTGAAATTTCAGACTAACCCACTGAAGCTCTATATTGAAGGAAATGAATAGTACATCAGTGACGGCTATGACATTGTTGTTAGGCTAATTCTTAGGCTTGTCTTCCCTCTGTGTGGACAACATTTGAACTCTCGTCTCATAAAATCACTTCCGTCTCACAAAATTTATCTTCTCATTTATCTGACTCTCTGGTCATAAGTAAGCATTACGTTTGTCTTTTGCCCTCTGGTCATAAGTAAACATTACATTTGTAGGGCTATGTGTGTAACAACATTTGAGCTTCTGTTTCCTACTTAACATATATATCTTCCCTTTTATCTCACTATCTAGTCTGAATGCTGATATCTAGACCATATTCCCTTGTACATTTAATTTCCTGTATATGGATTAACTGCGTGTTTACCTGGCGATCTGATATGGAACACCTGTTGTTTTGATCTCGCTACTGACTGACCCATAATCTTAGTTTGTATTTGATTTCCTCTCCAATCTTTACATTTTCTTACCACGTGGTTCCAAGCCAAGTGGTTACTATTCCACATGTATCTTCCACCTTCACATATCACATAATTATGGTTACGACAGACGAAACAACAGTGAAGTCGCCGACCAACAGTAATGAGAAGTGGTGCTACTATCATCAACGCTAGGGCAAGGATGCCCGCAGATGCCGTCCACCTTGCACGCATCCGGGAAACGCTGTACTCGGTCTTCGGTAATGGCTACTGCCGCCGGCCGTAAACGTCCCCTCCTCTACATTAGTGATCGCCATTCGGGACGGCGCTTCCTGGTTGACTCAGGGGCAGAGATTAGTGTTGTGCCTCCTTCCGGAAAAGACACTCGCTTAGGAAAGAGAGGTGAATCCTTGACGGCAGCCAACAGTAGCAACATTAAGACATACGGCACACGCACGATCCACCTATTCGTCAACGCCCGCCGCTTCAAATGGACGTTCACCATCGCTGACGTTTCACAGCCACTGCTTGGGGCCGACTTCCTCCGTGCACACGCCCTGCTCGTCGATATGAAAGGGCGTTGGCTCATCGATTTCAAGACGTTTGAATCGATGGAACTGCACTGCGCCCTATTACCCGCTCCCCAACTCGGTTCTGTGACTGCCTCTGACAACGAGTTTGCCAGGATATTAGCAGCCTACCCAGATGTCGTCAAGCCACATTTCCACTCTGCCATGCCGAAGCATGGTGTGATGCACCACATTCCCACAACAGGGCCGCCTCTACATGCACGTGCACGCAGGCTTCCCCCCGACAAGCTCTCACAAGCTAAAGAGGAATTTTGCAAAATGGAAGAAATGGGTGTTGTGCGTCGATCAAACAGCCCATGGGCGTCCCCGTTACACATGCTTCCTAAATCGACCGGGGCTTGGAGGCCTTGTGGGGACTACCGCCGCCTCAACGACGTCACAACAGCGGACCGGTACCCAGTGCCCCACATCCAAGATTTTACGGCGAATCTCGACGGCGCCAATATTTTTTCGAAGATCGACTTGGTTCGAGGATACCACCAGATCCCGGTCCATCCTGACGACGCCCCCAAGACTGCTATCATCACCCCGTTTGGAGTTTTTGAGTTCTTACGCATGGTTTTCGGACTCAAAAATACCGCCAAGGCATTCCAGCGTCTTATGGACAAGGTGACCCGTGATCTGGACATCCTTATTGCCAGTCGTTCCAGACGCCGAATTTTTGACACCATCCACACCCTTGCTCATCCCTCCATCAGAGCGACAAAAACGCTGATGGCAGCCATGTTCATATGGCACGGACTGCGTAGGGACGTCGGCACCTGGGCTAAAGCATGCATTCCTTGCCAAACTTCGAAAATTCATCGCCACACCAAAGCACCACTGGAGAGCTTCAATCTTCCGGATCGACGCTTCGACCACATCCACGTGGACATCGTCGGACCTCTTCCCCAGTCTAGAGGAGTAACTCATCTCACCATTGTGGACCGGTTTACAAGATGGCCGGAGGCCATTCCGCTCTTGAATACCTCCACCACCACCTGTGCGCGCGCCATAGTCGCCAACTGGA
>JAXIVD010009977.1:7500-14292 GCA_036785275.1 Cancer borealis
GCCATGTTGAGATGACGTCATCTCTCTCTCTCTCTCTTTCCATCTCCTTTAAAGAACTCAACATCCTAAGGCTTCAGATGTGGGACTCCTCCTCCTCCTCCTCCATCCTAGATACTGTAATGGCTTCTGCCAGTACAGTATCTATCTATTATCTATTATATTTAATCACATGTGTATGCGTACTGTATATTCTTTCATTATATCATGTATTTCAGGGGTTATTGGGCGAAAAAAGGGTAAGTCCTAAGAGTTCCGGAATACATTAGTGAATTTCCCATAGGTTATTAATTTCCAAGGATGAGTTTTTCCAAGGGTGAGTACAGGGCGCGGACTGCATTGACCGCACCCTTGGGGGTCGACTGTACTCTTCATTATTATCAGCTAATACTTGTAATTAAAGCACATAATTGTGCATATGGTCATTTCTTTCAATACATAAACAATATATATGAATAATTTATCCTTTTGAAAAGAAACATTAGCTTTAAAAATGGTTATGATTTCATGTTGTTGCCACTAATGGAAAATAAAAACCATAGTCTTTTCATACACTTGAACTGATGCAATTGTTAAGTAAATAAACTGGGCTAACCTAACTGCTAATATTGTCCACATACTCCTCAACTACAATTGTATCACTTTTTTCTGCTAAAAACACTACCTGGTGATCATAATGGGTAAGGAAATGGATTGGTTCTAAGTAACCAGGTGCTTGCGGCCCCGGATCTTGTTAATGAGATTACAGATCTTGAGAGCAGGACCCAACTTCAGGCCCATGTATTTCATCATCATATCACTGTTCAGCAATAGCAGTGCTTTCCCATCAATCTCCTGCAATGTAAAATTTACTCAACATTTTTGTCCTATCCTAAAAATCATGTATAAGAAAAATATGAATTTACATAAATATAAAATTGAGCTATGCTTCTTGTGATGTGCCATACTAGTAAAGATGACTTATCCATTAGTTTGAAGTTTACAAGTACTTGGAAAAGTTTAACTATACAATTAATTCACGAGACGAGATATCAAAGGCCTAAAAAACTGCTGACCAAAAAATTTATTCTTTGAACTATTTTTGAATACTGGAATATTAATATTATGAAATGCTGAATTCTTAGGATACCAAACTCAAACACCCACTATACTTCAGTAATTGTAAGTTTTCACTCTCTATTCTTTTGAACTTTTTAGTTAAAGGCATATAAAGTGTCAGCTCACATGTCTCCTAAAAAGGTCTGCATGACTGGCCAATGCAGGATCAGTGGCAGCAATGTGTGAGATGACTTCCTCCACTGTCCATTCAGCTGGATCTCCGCGGGGCCGTGGACTGTGGCCAGGATCACTCGCTGACGAGGGGGAAGGCTCTGTATGGGACAGGAAAAAGAATGACATCAAATCAATTCATATAAAGAAACTTTCATTTCACACATAACACGTTGTGTACGGTTGGCATCTCTGCAGATTCCTCATTGATGCAACACACCATTACAGAGCTAACCATTGAAGAGAGTGGAGGTAGTATGTGATATTTGTGAGCCCTATTTAGAGTTGATTGATACCATTAAACTGTATGAACACCAATGGGTCATACAGCATACACACTTACAAATAACAAACACCAAAAACCAATGCACACTAACACCCAATGCCCTCAGATCACTTGCCAGTACAACAATTGGTCAAGGCAAAGAAACTAAAACACTATACAAACAATATATATGCATTATGCAAGCCATGCCTGAGCCTCTAACCTCACTCAGACACATCACAACACCCTAAAGCTTATACAGAACAAAATCCTAAAAATCATTACAGAATCCACAACTACCACACCTACAGATCACTTACACCACAAAATCAAAGTTCTCAAGGTACATTAACATTAACACTCTCTGCTGAGTGGCCAATGATCACCAACATGTTGCCATCATTATCCTTGACTAGGACTGCAACGTGAAATGCATCGAGGAGCTTCCACGGGCACCATGAATCTCTCAACAAGAAATCTAACCTGCGCTTCTAATGGGTGGAGGATGACCCTTCAATGCCTTCATCAAGCTTACCATACCCATAGGACCAACACACACACACACACACACACACACACACACACACACACACACACACACACACACACACACACACACAAAAAAAAAAAAAAAAAAAAAAAAAAAAAAAAAAAAAAAAAAAAAAAAAAAAAAAAAAAACCAGGATAAATAAAAAAATAAAAACTTAAAAAAATAAAATAAAATAAAAAAAATAAAATTAAGACATCAAGTTCATGAAAAAAAAAAAAAAAAAAAAAAAAAAAAAAAAAAAAAAAAAAAAAAAAGGATGGGATGGAATGGCTTTGATCGACAAAATAATGTTAAGAAAAGTAATCTCCCACTGTCATTTAAGAAACAAGGTTTATAATCATTATGTCCTACCAATGTTAACATATAGATTGGAAACGTGGAGTCTTATAAAAGGTCTTGGAACAAAAACTTGAGGATAAACTGGGAATAAGATGAAGAAATGGGCAACTAATACCTGCTATGGACGACTAGAGAATGTTGGGAGAGCCTTTTGCCCTGCAGTGAAATCAAGGCTGACGATGATGATGATGATGATGATGATGGTGGAGATGGCGAGGGTGATGCTTTATATAATGACCGAAATGCTTACCTTGCAGATTAAGCTTAGACACCTTGGTGGGGGTGGTATCACTGGGTTCTGGAGGAGATTGCCGCTTAATACCTGTTGTACACTGCTGTGCTGCTTCTTGCTCTGATACACACACACACACACACACACACACACACACACACACACACACACACACACACACACACACACACACACACACGCACACACACACATGCACACACACACACACACACACACACACACACATGCATTCACACACACACACACATACCAGGAGGAAATTATGCCGATAAAATCTGAATCATATTTGAGACTATTCCACCCCACCAATGAATGTATATATATGTTGTTACTTCAATCAAATGTTTCCACAACCATGTATGTACCCTCCAAATCGTGCTTTACACCACCCCATCTACTGATCTGATAACTTTGACATTTCTTGTACAAGTTATATGGTTTGAGTTAAGAGTAGATTATACAATACAACTGAAACTATGCTTGGTCTTAAAATTAGCCTAGATGTTGCAAGATTCAGAGACTTCCGTACATACCTCTCTTGAACTGTGCAGGGCTCTGTCGGGCACATTTGGTACATTGACTAATGGGGTGTTGAGTGTAGAAGTTTTCACAACACATCAGGTCTTCAAACAGGGTTTCAAGGGCACTCCAGAAGTCTTCCACCTTCTCCAGGGAAGGGAGTCTGTGTGTCTCAGGTGTTCCTTCAACACTTGCTGGATGGATATCATTTGGAACATTACAGTTAACTTATAAGCACTAGCATGAAGTAGGAAAGATAAATAATAAATTAATAGATGATTCATGATTTTAGTACCTGACTCATTGTAATTCTAGTCTACTTCAATTAATCATTTATATATCTATAAAAGTTGTAGTTTTTATATGAATGTTTGGTACAGTAGTTTATTGCCTTACACCCTTTGAAACGCCATTCAAGGGAGTGACTGCATCATATATCATATCCAACAATACACTTACTTTTAATGATAACTTTGCCCGTGCCTTGAGGTAGAAGAGATGTAACAGTCCTGGCATCAGGGGCGGCATCTACCAGAGCCTGGATGGATTCCCGCACCACCCGGTTGAGGCTGCCTGGCCCAAACTGTAGTGGTAGCTCCCCTACCCGGCTGTTGTCAAGGTAGGGACCACAGGTGCAGCCATGGTTGACATACACTACCACTAAGGTCAACACAAAAGGGATACGCATTAGTAGTACACAGTAGCAGCTACATTATATTTGAGCATCAAGAACAATCACTATATATTCTTATTAAAATATATTACATATAACATTAATCATCTGTACAGTCAATTATACTAAGAATTGTCACACCTTCACTGAGTTTCAATCAAAAACCGATAAATGGCAACCCATCCATCTCAACTTAAATATCCAAATTAATATCTTATTGAGATGAGAATATTATATTGATTTGTAACTTCAGATGGACTCTATATCATTTATAAGATAGTAATTTACCTCTCTTGCACATCAATAATGGTTAAATTATATTTTTCTTGGCGTTGTTGAACTTTTTTGACAATATTAGTGAACCACTTTTACGAATCACATTGGTTCTATGACCTCAATCCTTATAGTAATTATTAGTTATGGCACTATTGAAATGCATGTATTTATGGGTAATTTGCTCCAGGCCCAAAGCCAATACTGAATATGCCACCCTAAACAAAGCATATACTACCTGTAAACTTCAAGCACCTTGATTAGATGACAAAACAATGCTGGTAAAAAATTGAATTCTTAGAAACTGTCAAAAGTATATCATCACATAAGTAAATGTCACTGTACAGTTGTATTTATATTCATTTTTGTGTTTTTTGCATAAATTAAAGCCCTTAAAGCTGAATAGAATGTTCCTGGAGGAAATGAGGCATCAAAAAACAGATAGATAGATAGATAGAGATGGAGTGGTAAGGATAAGGAAGGTAAATGCTAAAATCTTATTAGAGGTCTCAGTTTGGTCAATAGTGATGTTATAGTGGAAGATAAATCAGCTAGTGTGTGCAGATGATGCAACTTTTGTGGTAGATTTGGAGGAGATTTTGTCAGCTAATGGAAGAATTTGAATAAGTAATGAGGAGGAGGAACTTGAATGAAAGCAAATACAGTAAACCCAAATATTTTGGATAACAGATAAATTGACCTCTTTCAAGACTCTGTACACAAATACACAAATTGAACCAAAATCCAGGATATATGGTGCATTTAGTCCTGACAGATATTATAAATTGTAAGAAAATATGTGCGTGTACCACATCCTGAGGGGTAAACAGGCCAAAGTATATCATGTAGAATAAAAACATTCTAATGTGCAGACCTCACACAGACATGCAACACTCACCTGAGGCACTTAGTTTATGAACTGTTGAGGTATCTGGTTCAGTGACTGTAATGCTGGGTGATTTTTGTAGTGGAGGCAGCTTATTAGAGTCTGTTCCTTCTCCTGGGCTTGGGGAGCAGGACAGTATCTTGTGAGAAGTGGATACAGAATGTGAGGTAAGGGGAGATTCAAGGGTCCTTGGGGTGGGGGTGTGTGAGGGAGAGCTACTTGACGAACTGATAGTGGGAGTAGCAGTTGTAGTGGTGGTGATGGAGGGAGTATCTGACAATGTAGTAGTTGTGGTTATGGTGGAGGCAGCAGGAGTGCCTTCAGAACCCACTGATCCTGCAGTGGCCTTAGAGGATGAGGATGAAGGAGGAACAGCTGCCGAGTTCACTGGTGATGACGATGATAATGACTTGGATGCCGATGACTTACTTGAAGATGGAGACTTGGTGACAGACAGGGATGATGAAGCACTTGATGTACATGAAGATGATGATGACGATGATAATGACAATGATGAGGTTGATAATAGTGGCTTAGTGTGTAACAATTGTTTTGACAAGGCAGCAGTTGGTTTCTGCTGCTGGGGTGATGATTTAGTGGCAGCAGAAGGTTGTGGTGGCGATTTGGCCATGGACGAATGCTGTATGGACTTAGCAGTGGGTGAGGCCTGGTGGGATGGATCAGTGTTGCTTTGGGGTGGAGACGGGGACCGCTGTCTACTCCGAGAACCTGGCTTGGTGGGAGAGGAGGGGGAGGAGACAAGGTTCTTCTCTGGTACTATCTCCGGAGACTTAGCTGAAGCACTGGCCAGTGGAGGCGGGATGTTCAGGACCCGAGCCTTGTAGCGGCTGCTTGGAGGACCCCCTACCAAAGAACACACCACAACAAATTAATTTCTTAATAATAATAATAATAATAATAATAATAATAATAATAAGTTACAGATTTCTGCTTGTAGGAACCCCACACCCCAATATTCTTGTGTGCTATCCTTCTATTCTCTTGCAAGTATTAACACAGTCTACATCTCATACCAACAGAATCTAAACTATAATCTAGTCTAACATCTAGTTGATCTGGACAAAGTATAACTTAACAATAGTGGTCAGTCAAGTCTGAATTAATACAGTCTCTAGAAAAATGTATCCATATTAAAGAGCTTTATTGGATGTTGTGAAATCATTTGAAAACCTGTTCAAGGGTGTCAAGACAACTCGGGAAACTAGCCAAGGAGCTGCTATGTATCAGTATTGGTGTACTTGTGTTATCCATAGGAACCAAGATTACAGTCAATTACCTACATATTATATTTGTTGTTCAGAGTTTCGAGGACTGAAATTCACATGTATGATTTAGATGGTTGAAAAGGTTTCAATGTAGTGTGTTACTGATTTATTGCTTTGATTCCGAGTCAATGTGAAGGCTGGAATAAAGACAGTTGGGAGAACATGGTGAGTCTGAGCCAGGACTGGACGGTCTGGTCTGGTCTGTCCTGGAGGCAGATTACACTACATGACGATACTTTGCACTATACATATTTCTGCACTCAGTAAGTGAAGAAAAAGGAAGGAAATGTTCCCCTACACCCCTCCTACACTAGTGAACTGGTAACAACTTGACCAAGGGGAAGAATGCACTCAGTAAGTGAAGAAAAAGGAAGGAAATGTTCCCCTACACCACTTCTACACTAGTGAACTGGTAACAACTTGACCAAGGGGAAGATGATGCACTCAGTAAGTGAAGAAAAAGGAAGGAAATGTTCCCCTAC
>JAXIVD010009979.1:5000-10000 GCA_036785275.1 Cancer borealis
CCACCACTCCTTGAGGTCAGGTCGCAGTCTCAGGTGTATGCGTACACTAGCAGGTAGTCGGAGCCGCAAGTTTACCGGAGTGGTTGTGGATGAATACTAATGACAAGGTGGTGGGATTCAGTATAAATTAGACAAAAGAGCTCACTGGCAAGCGTAGGATGGTCCTAGGTATACAGTATGTTCTGGATAAGCGTAAATACTAACCAGGATTGACACTCACTACCGAGCTCATACGCACGCAGTACTCAATTCATAACTGGCAATCTCTGGCAAGTTTCTGCACCCAGGTGTCACCGCGGGCGACGCTCACACCTGCATTCCTTCCCGCTAATTCATACACCGAAGAACTATAGGACAGCCGCAGCAACCAATTACCAAATATTGGTTATCCAGAAACTACTATGTATACCAACTTTATAATATGATATAATATATATATATATATATATATATATATATATATATATATATATATATATATATATATATATATATATATAAAGAGAGAGAGAGAGAGAGAGAGAGAGAGAGAGAGAGAGAGAGAGAGAGAGAGAGAGAGAGAGAGAGAGAGAGAGAGAGAGAGAGAGAGAGATTTAATATATTTGGATTAAATATGATACGAATACCAATGATCATGACAATCATCACAGGGTTTTGCAAACATTAAGAACATGAAAAAAGTTCTTTAAGAGGATTTCCTAAGGAACATCACAGACCCTCCATGAAGTAGAACAACATGAATACAAACTAACCTTCACCTGCATGACTTTGTGGGTCACTATGACTTCTGGGAGCACCCAAAACACCTTCACAAAGGAGTCTAACATCTATTCCACTATTTTGCATATTCCCTTCTGGGGATCAGTAATCAAAAAGAAGTGTCCTCTAGAGGTGTAACACTTAAAAAGAAATGTCGAACACTAATAAACAATATGTAAGGCATCGAGAGCACCTCGACATAGTTCAGTTGTTCGGCAGTTTAAATTCACACCACTAGATGGCACTCTCTTCGAATTCTATGGTTTTATTTAATACTTTAGATTTAATACTTTAATAAACATCAAATATATTACAGAATAAAAATAAAACTTCGCTACTTTAAAAATCAAGGTTACAACAGAGAGATAAAAGACAGTGATTTTAATAGTAACGACGCAACCCATGTGTGTGTGTGTGTGTGTGTGTGTGTGTGTGTGTGTGTGTGTGTGTGTGTGTGTGTGTGTGTGATAATGGGTCATTCACACACGGCGCTAAATGGGACATGGTCGTGTGTACAATATAAACAATACCGTCAATATACATAATCAATCTGGTACAAAGTTATCTGAGTGTTTATTTGCGTACGTGACCCTTCGTGTGTGTGTGTGTGTGTGTGTGTGTGTGTGTGTGTGTGTGTGTGTGTGTGTGTGTGTGTGTGTGTGTGTGTGTGTGTGTGTGTGTGTGTGTGTGTGTGTGTGATGTGCATATAATTATAACCTTGACTATTCACCACCAATGTCAATATAAGTTAAACATAAGTGTGAATGAAATTTCTTGCGCGCACCCAGGGTGGGCTAGACGCACTATGGCGTGGAGGACACGAGGATAAATGAGATTAACATACATACGAAAGAGAATGGAGTCAAGGAGACAACACGGCAACGAAGGGGTGTGTGAAGAGATAAGGAGACAGCAGAAGACAAAAATCTATAGCCAAAAAAAAAAAGATAAATAAAAAAGCGTGCATATAACTGTTTTGTAATCTTCCACATCGTGATTGTGTTCCCGCAGCACCATTACGTAACTACATCACCGATTATGCCAGCAGAACAGATACACACATTCCATTAATTCTCCTCATGGCTGTAGGTGCCCAGGGGCGGGGCGTACACACACACACACACACACACACACACACCTCGCCGCTGTATTGCACAACCCACATACCCTCACACCAGGCCTCCCACAACACCCATCACTGGCATGCCCTCTCACCCTATCCTTTCACTTCCCATCTCTGCCTTTCTCTTCCCACCGTCACCCTGGGAGCCCCACGCATCGCCACCGTTCTCTATTGGACAAACTTATCGAGTCACCGTTCAAGGAAATGACGTCAGCGTGAAGTGGCAAAACATTTCAATCTGACAATAAACCTTACATTAGTATTAGCATATTAACACCCATTCTTGGGTTGTGTGACGAATTAATGCAGATGTCACAGAGAAAGAATTTGTCTTTTCTGCTGCAACACACTGATAGAGGAAGACGTTGGATTCCTTAAGAGGTGAGTAGGGAGCGGTGAGTGTGATGTGTGTGAGTCAGAAAATAACTAACCATCCATTGTGACTCACTGCTGTTGGGGTATTCAGCTGTGTTCCGGTGAGATCATGGCCGCAGTCACGTAGCTTTTCACGGTTGTAATATAATTTCTATGCTACGCTTGTTTCAAATTAATCATCGTGAGTCAAATTCAATGTCATTATGATTAAATGCATAAAAAACACTGTTATCATGTTGATGTGAAGCAGTAACGAATAAAGTAGTAGTACGTTTCCTCCATTTTTACTTTAACAAAAGAAAGTAGCCAAAAGAAACGTAACGTCTGAGACTCCCTGCTGGTGAGTGCGGCGACAAAAACACTAACTCCAAGACGATGAGACGAAGGAGTGGTTCGGTAGCAGAAAAGGGAGTCGGTAAGTGTGTCAGTACAGGCAAGGCGGAGGGAGTGTGTCAGTGGTGTGGTGGTGTCGAGGAAGAGGAGGAGGAGGAGGAGGAGGAGGAAAGACACAAGGGTGGGTAAATAATGCCGGAAACAGTGGCCAGCGTAAGTATTGCTGGTCACGCCTCGAGGGGACCCCTCACGCCTCCGGGAACTAGTGATACGCGGGGAGTGGCGTGGAGGGGAGGTGCTAGCCACTGTACTCCAGGCAAAGGGAGATTCATGAAAACTTGCTGGGGGAAATATAAGGAAGACTCCGAGAACAAAACACTATTACAGAGAGAAAGCTGAAGGGTAAGCAAAGGGGAAAAAGACAATACTGGAGGAGATACAATCTACTATTATGAAACCACATGCTAGGAACC
The DNA here is from genome assembly GCA_036785275.1 of Cancer borealis. NCBI lineage: Eukaryota > Metazoa > Arthropoda > Malacostraca > Decapoda > Cancridae > Cancer > Cancer borealis. The sequence continues at coordinate 8,064 of JAXIVD010009979.1, forward strand.
AACTAAACCGAGGGACTTCTTCACTATCACACACACAAAAAAAAAAAAAAAAAAAAAAAGACCATTCAAAGATATCATCAACACAACTACGAAAAACACACAACTATAACTTCAGCTCCTACATTCACCTCAGAAGATACAAAAGCCATGACCAGCAATGCACAACAAGCTGGGAGAAAACAAAGCAGAGGAGTTCTCGCAGGAGAGCCAGATATTATACATATATAAGGAGAGAGAAAGGCAGCAAACGGCCATGAGGAGAGCATGACGGTAATTGCAGGATGTCTTCATCATCATTGCCGCCACATACAAACATTTCTGTCTACAAACACAACATTATTTTCTCGCCAACAGAACTGACCATAGCCACTACACGAGGAGGAGGAAGAGTGAGAGCATTACATTCCCCCATAACCATCGGCAAGAAGATACACAATTTAGAAAAAGAATCACGTCAGATGACTGCGGGGTTTTCTTTTCTCCCTTGGGTGATTTTACCACATTCAATCTTTCCCTATACTGATTCTCATTAATTGCGAAGTTATGTGAAAACAAAACATGAAAATCATTACAAGTGGCCTCACAACGTAACAGGTTTCAGTGAGTTGAGACGCACGTGAAAACGTGCTTCCTATTCTTCAAGCAATGAAACGAGAACAAGTGTTACACCTCTGCACGTTTGTCTATTGTTTGATGTAAGCCCTTCAAGACCTTGAGAGAGAGAGAGAGAGAGAGAGAGAGAGAGAGAGAGAGAGAGAGAGAGAGAGAGAGAGAGAGAGAGAGAGAGAGAGAGAGAGAGAGAGAGAGAGAGAGAGAGAGAGAGAGAGAGAGAGAGATAATGTAGTAGTAAGCAAGAGTAGTAAAAAACGGGACAAGATGCAGGGCACCTGAAGGATATGGAGACAGTGGAGCTCAATTTCAAACCGCAATATGTTTAATCAACACAAATCAATGTGCTCATACTCTTAGCAACTTAGAAGGAGCCTGTGCTTCGGTAAGAACAGATTGACAGGAGCCCTGGAACTATTAATATAATTCTGATTGCTAGCGTTTAACTAAATAAATTCATATGATTCCTTATCTTATAAGACAGTTCGCTATGCATATAATAAAATTAGTAATCTGTAATATAATACTTTAATGTCATAATCTTACATTCATGATGTTTAATGTTTTTGTAATATAAGTCACGTGAGTGACGTAAGTAACTCTAATGTAAATACAAATCTCAGACGTCACGTGCTCCGTGAAAAGGTTCACTTGAATACTGAGAAGAACGACACAAGTTTTGCACAAAGCATTGATGACGTCAGAATGACCACGAGATGTACCTAAGGCTGTGTTGTTGACACGGCCGGAGACACACGAGAAAAGGGGCAAGCATCCGTTGAACTTTCTTTAGAGGCCGCGACAGAGACGTGTTGGTACTGTCTCTTACTTATGGTTTATCACGTATGTACTGTCTAGAGTTATTGGTGGAATGTAACCAAACCATATCAAGTTTAGAATATTTAGTAATACATTTAATAGAATAATCTATAAGCAATGTTCACAAATTGGCTATGAAATCACAATTCATTTCAGGATGCAGATAATCATGGTTACTCCTGATTAATTGATTGATTGTTTGAATAAGGCTGCAGAAACAAAACATCTGTCGCAGACTTGCGCTAGAAGAGAAATAAAATGTCCAAGCCTGTTCAGTGCCTGCCCAGTTACCAATTAGGTTTTGGTGGAATCGTTGCCATTATCAATGGAAGAATATCGGTGCAGATAGCAACAGCAACAATGACGAAAGAAAAGGCAATATCAGTGAGCCTATAATCGTAGATATATATATCAAGTTAGTTGATTCCGTTTACCTATTTTTTTCTTACCAAAATTTTATAATTCGCCAAGAATGTGACATAACGGCCTCAAAGGAATGTGATTTTAGT
>JAXIVD010009980.1:2500-14288 GCA_036785275.1 Cancer borealis
ACGCATGCAGTTAGCAAGACAGAAGAGCAGTCAGCACGAAAACAGCGGTAGAAGATAGATAAAGATGCAACATTGCGTCGGTAAGTTAAAGAATCAAGACAGTCAGTTAGAGGAGGAGCGTTGATGAAACGAAAAGCTTTAGACTCCACTCTGTTTAATAAAGCTGTGTGAGTTGATCTTCTCCGGACATGAAAACCATACTCCATACATGAGCGGGTAAGGCCCCTGTACAGATCAAGCAGCTGAGAGAGAGAGAGAGAAAAATGGACGCAGACATAATAGGACACCTAACTTCTTGGAAGCAAGAGTAGAGATATGAAATTGCCAGTTTAGATTTTTAGTAAAGTATAGACCGAGTGAGTTTAATGTGGAGGAGAGGGTAAGTTGAGTGTCATTGAAGAAGAGAGGATAGTTATTTGGAAGGTTATGTTGAGTAGATAGTTGTAGAAATTGAATTTTTGAGGCATTGAACATAACCAGGTTTGCTCTGTCCCAATCAGAAACTAGTGAAAAATCATAAGTTAAGCGTCCTATAGCATATCGCTTTGAGTCATGTAATTCTTGTTGGGTTGGGCGTCTGTTGTACAACGTTGAAAAATGCAAGATGGTGTCAACAGCATAGGAATGGATAGGGCATTGAGTCAGATTTAGGAGATCATTGATGAATAAAAGAAAGAGAGTGGGTGATAGGATAGAATCCTGAGGAACACCACTGTTGATAGTTTTAGGAGAAGAACAGTGATCGTCCACTACAGCAGCAATAGAATGATAAGAAAGGAAACTGGAGATAAAAGTACAGAGAGAAGGATAGAATCCGTAGGAGGGTGGTTTAAAAATTAAAAATTTATGCCAGATATTATCGAAGGATTTTGATATGTCAAGGCCGATAGGAAAGGTTTCATCTAAATCCTTAAAAGAGCATAGCCAAAATTCAGTTAGGAAAGCAAGATCACCAGTAGATCGGATTTTACGGAAACCATACTGGCAATCAGAGAGAAGGTTGGGATCTGATAGATGCCTCATTATCCTCTTGTTAAGACCAGACTCATAGAATTTAGAAAGGCAGGAAATCAAAGCTAGAAGGATTGGAGTGGTCACCCTTTTTGGGGACAGGTTGAATGTGAGCAAACTTCCAGCAGGAAGGATAGGTAAAAGTAGAGAGACACAGACGAAAGAGTTTTACCCGGCAGTGAGCGAGTTCGGAACCACAGTTTTTTATAACAACAGGAGGAACTCAATCTGGACCATAAGCCTTCCGAGAATCAAGGCCAGAGAGGGCATGGAAAATGTCATAATAAAAAAAATTTATTTTTAGGATGAAATAGTCAGAGAGTGGAAGAATAGGAGGAATATGCCCAGTATCATCTAAATAGAGTTAAAAGTTAAAGTTAAAGTTGCATGGGTTTCAATTCCGGTATCCATCAATGAAGATGCTCTCCAGAACGTCAGCCAGGCAAGCCCAATCTCCCACCGTGGTGCCCGACCACAGTAGTTCCTTCCCAGTAAACAGCTTAAGCATCACAAGCCCGGGCAGGGACTCGATCTGCCGACCAAGCGAATGCAAGACCAGCGCGCTACCACTGTACTAGCCAGAAGGCTACTGTACTAGCCAGGAGGCTTGGTAGCAAAAGTTTGAGTGAAGAGTTCAGCTTTAGAGAAGGAAGAGACAGCTGTGGAGCCATCTGATTGAAGTAAAGCAGGGAAAGATGAAGACGTAAAATTGTTAGATATTATTGGCTAGATGCCAGAAATCACGAGAAGAGTTAGAATTGGAAAAATGTTGACATTTTTCTTTTGATGAAAGAGTTTTTAGTAAGTTGGAAAATAGATTTGGCATGATTACGGGCAGAAATATGTAGGGCATGAGTTTCAGCAGATGGATGGCTACGGTACTGTTTGTGAGCTGCCTCTCTGTTTTGACAGCACTATAACAAGCAGAGTTAAACCAGGGCTTTTTAGCTTTTTTGTATTAGAGAAAGTATAAGGAATTTATAGCTCCATGCAAGAGATAATCACTTCTCGCTCGGCACAAAGAGAAGAATCTCTGACATGGAAGTATTAATTATCCCAAGGAAAATCAGAATAGTACTGCCTTAGATCCTCCCACTTAGCAGAGTTGAAATGCCATAAATATCTCCGCTTAGGTTGCACTGGAGTGATAGAATAGGTAACGGAAATAAGATTGTGATCGGAGAATCCCAACGGAGAGGAAAGTTTAACAAAGTAAGCTGAAGGGTTGGAAGTTAGGAAAAGATCAAGAATGTTAGGCGTGTCTCCAAGGCAGTCAGGGATACGGGTAAGGAACTGCATCAGCTGCTCTAGGTCATGAAGGATAGCAAAGTTGAAGGTTTGTTCACCAGGTTGGTCAGTGAAAGAAGATGAGAGCCACAGCTGGTGGTGAACATTGAAATCCCCTAAAATAGAGATCTCAGCATAAGAAAAGTGAGATAGGATGTACTGCACTTTGGAAGTCAAATAGTCAAAGAATTTTATATAATCAGAGGAGTTAGGTGAGAGATATACAGCACAGATGAGTTTAGTTAGAGATTGACATTGAAGTCATCGGCAGATGGTAGAAAATTGTGAAGAGTCAAAATTGTGGGCACGATAGCAAGTAATGACGTTACGCACACATGCACAACAGCCAGCTTTGGATTGAAAATGAGGATAGAGAAAGTTAAAGGAATCAGAGAAAGGGTTGCTATCAGTAGTAACAGACAACTGTGTTTCACTTAGGAAGAGAAGATGAGGTTTAGTGGAGGAGAGATGGTGTTCCACAGATTGGAAATTAGATCTAAGGCCACGAATGTTGCAGAAATCGAGACTAAAAGTATTAGAAGAAGTGTCGAGATACCCAAGATCGTCAGCAGAGGGGTAGTCCGACCCAGGGACATGTGTGGTCTCCTCCCCAGATGGGGACCCCGAGGCTTGGGTTTTAGTAGTCATTTTTAAATTTTGATTTGAAGAGAGTGTAAAAATGTAAGGTGTAGTAATATTATGAAGTTTTTTTTTATATCTTTTACCCATGGCGCCGGTAGGTGGTGACCTAACGCGCTACTAACGGGCCTCTGCCCGTTAGTAGCGCGGATTATATTTTTTTTAAGTGACGCCTTGTTTCTTCTTCTTGATAGGCTCATGCTGCCAACGGAAGCTCCTCGCGCATATAACGTTACAGTCCCGGCGAGGATGGTGTTATGGCAGCATGTGGGTGATCTTAGGCCACTCGGCGGTGGTAACGTAGAAAAGTGGCCAGCCCGTGCCGAAGCTCGAACGCGGGACCCTGAGCTGCTATGCCCGACCGCTAGCCACTAGACCACCGTCTCCCCAAGACCACCGCCTCCCCAGACCACCGCCTGTCTTTAGAGGGCAGGCTGCAGCTACTCTTTTGTGTAAACGAGACACTAACGGAACCAGGAAGAGAGGATACGGAGGATCACTCAGTCTGCAGCACTGCCTACATCCCCGTAAGTACCTCTCCTGGAGTATTTCACCGAGCGGCAGGTGTCTACTGCCTACTCTTTATGAGAAAAATAATGAAGGAGTAAGATGTGAGAAAAGCTTCAGGTCCTGATGGAGTGTCCAATTGGATTGCAAGTCAACAGTTGGCAGACACAATTCATAGTGTCATCATAAGCTCATTGGGAGAGGGCAGGGTTAGCTCCAATAGATTGGAAGAAAGCTGACATTGTACTAATATATAAATGAGGAAACAAGGAAGACCCATTGAACTATAGACCAGTGACTTTGACCAGTGTTGTGGCCAAGATATGTGAAAGGCTTATAAAGGACAGATGGATGAAACATCTTGAGGAGAGTAAAGTGTTGACGAATAGACAGTTTGGTTTCATGTGTTACCAATTTGATAAGCTTTTACTCAAGAGTGATAGACATTGTGGAAGAAAGAGACGGTTATTTACTTGGATCTAAGGAATGCATTCGATAAGGTGCCACACAAACGGTTGTTGTGGAAATTGAATAACTATTGGAGGACTGAAAGATGTAAGATGTATGGAAAATGTTTTGACAGATAGAGAAATGAGAACTGTAATACGAGATAGAACAAAAAAAGTAAAGTTCTTGACTGGAGTCCCGCACGGATCAATGTTGGCCCCGGTTATGTTTGCAGTGTGCGTAAACGATATGCCAGAGAGAATAGACATTTACATCAACTTGTTTGCAGATGACGCCAAACTATTAAAAAGGATGCAGAAAAGGGAAGATTGTGAAGCACTGCAACAGGACTTGGACAAAATATTTGAGTGGTTCTGTACATGAAAAATGTAATTTAATAAAAAAAAAATACCGTGTAATGGAATTTGGAAGAGCAAGAGAAGGCGTTTATTTAATGGGGAAGCAGAATATTGATAATAAAAAAGAGGAAAGAAGCCTAGGAGTAACCATTATGGATAATATGTCACCTAAGAAGTACATAAATAAAATCATTGGGGAAACCTATAATCTCTTGAGGAATGTATGGGTGGCTTTTACTTAGTGGATGAAGTTATGATTAAGAAATTGACAAAAACTTTGATACACCCAAAGTTATAATATGCAGCAACGGTATGGTTAGCAAGTAAAAAAAAAACACACAAGAAAAATGGATAAAATACAGAGACCAGTAACAAAGCTTCCTCCAAATTCAAGAAAACTATCATACAAAGAGAGGCTGCAGATACTGGATCTTACAACATTGGAACAGAGGAGGGAAAGAAGAGATCTAAAAGCAATGTACAGAATGATGAAGGGATTAGAAAAACAAGACAGAGAAAATTTAACTAATTAGCCACACCAATGACACAAGGAGACATGGAAAGAAACTGAAAAAGGACATCTGCAGATGAGATCTCAAGAAGTTCAGCCTCCCTGTTACAACTAGGTAAATAGACATGCACCTGCTCCTGTGAATCAGCTCGATAAAGAGTTTTCACTGACAGGGAGTGGTTACTGTATTTCTTGAGCAAGGGGATGGGGGTATGAGAGGTCTAAAACTTACCCATAGATCCGTCCTTATGAGCTCCGAGATCCTTCGGGGAGGGTAATGGCTGACGATCACGAGTCCAGCGTGATTTTCCAGACCAGGATGACCATGGTGAATAACACACACACACACACACACACACACACACACACACACACACACACACACACACACACACACACACACACACACACACACACACACACACACACACACACACACACACACACACACACACACACACACACACACACACACACACACACACACCAAAAAAATTTAATTGAAGGAAGAGGCAAAGCAGAAATATCATACAAAGACGACAGAGAAAAAAATGTTTGAGAAAGGACAACAGGATAATGAAATTCTACATAAACACGTATGTTAGAAAGAAAAGAAAAAGAAAAAATGGAGCAGCAATAAAAGCGATTGATGAAATAAAAGTAATGTATAGTAACAAAGTTGGAATAATAGCAAGAAAACTAGAGTTAACAGATTACCTAAAAGAGAAGAAACCAGAAATCGTATGCCTAGAAGAAACAAAAGTATGTGAGGACATCCAGACTAACATTGAAAATGTTATATGGAGGAAGAATAGATACTCCAAAAAAGGAGGTGTGAGGCCAATGAAAAAATCTAAGATAAAAGTTATAAGTGTAGAGTGTGGAAAAGGGAAAGCAAAATTGATAAGTGCACAGATTAAGACAAAATATGAAGTAAGCCAAGAAATACCCTAAAAAACTAAGAATTGGACTAAAGAAAAACATAATGATATAATAAAAGATATCCTAGAGCTTAGAAAATATTATTAAAAGCAGTCAAAGAGTAACACTGGTGGGAGATTTTAATTGTAGTGAAGTACAGTGGGGGACGTTTGAAAGCGGAGATGAAATACGTGGGGGAATAAATTATTGAGACTAACGATGAATAATACAATGATTCAATGGATAACTGATTATACAAGATATAGAGAAGATAAACCAAAAAGATTGGACCTATTATTTACCAAAGGAATAAACCTTGCAAAAAATATTAATTATGAGGGAACAAAAAATTATGAGTGCCCCTTTGGAAGGAGTGACCATGTGATCCTGAAAACTGAGATAAGGGAGAAAGGAAAAACAAACAGGAGGAATCATACATAAAGAAATGAAGCAATTATGCTTAAACAAACTATACTGCAATGAAGAAGTCTTACAATGAAACTGACTTGACGAAAATTAAGGAACTAAAGGACGTGCATGAAAAATATGATTACTTTCTGATTATATACGAACAAGGAGTTAAGGAATACGTTCCATTTTATGAAGTGAAAAAAGACAAAAATGGTTTAACGAAAGTGTGAAAGAGCTAAAAAGAAAAGAAACGAAGCTTGGAGAAGAAAAGAAACTGATTCAGGAAAGGAAATAAATATATAAACTAGAAAGGAATGAATATGTAAGCATAAGAAGAGAAGAAGAACATATACGAAAAAGATATAGGAGGAACCAAAGCTATTTTATAGATTTATGGATGGAAACATGAAACATAAATAAAGTTAAACTAGATTGAAGGAAAATAAGGAAATATATGAGGACCCCCAAAAAATGAGTGAAGTACTAAATAAGAATTTTCAGAAAGTATTTACGACTAAAACTGATTTTAATAAGCCACAAATGCAAAAGAAAAACAATGAGATGTGGAAATCAAAATTGATAGAGAAGAGATAAAGGAAATGATGAAGAAACTGGATGAAAGAAAAGCAATAGGACCAGATGGAATATCAGGATACATCTTGAAAGAGTATAGACAAGCAATGGTTGAGCCAATTCATGATATAATTGAGTGTATTTAAACAGAAAAAATCCCTTGAAAAAGAAAAGAGCTGATATAATGTCTATTTACAAGAATTGAAACAAAAAAGAACCAGCATATTCTATAAGATATGTGAACAGGTCATCAAGAAACAATTGACTGAATGCTTAGAAAGAGAAGGAATAATAACAAATAGACAATTGGGGTTCAGAACGGGAAGGTCATGCATCACAAACTTATTAACCTATTACTCAAGATTAATAGGTATAACACAAGAAAGAGATGGATGGGCGGATTGCATGTATATAGACTTTAAAAAAGCATTTGATAAGGTTCCACACAGGGGATTACTTTGGAAGTATGAACACATTAGAGGATTGAAAGGAACAATAAAGAACTGGATGGAATATTACCTGAAAGGAAAGGAAATAAGAACAGCAGTAAAGGATGAAATATCAGAATGCTAAGAAATAAAAGGTGGAATACCACATGGATTAGTTATGGCACCGATAATGTTTTTAGTATATGTAAGCAGTTAAATAAGTCTGTTTGCAGATGATGAAAAATTACTAAGAAAGATAAGAAACCACACGGATTGCAAGGAGCTCCAGAATTATGTAAGCAAAATATATAATGGAGCAAGACACGGAAAATGGAATTTAATACAAAATAGTGTCATGTATTGAAAAGGGGAATGAATGCAATGAAATCCTTATGGAAGTTAAGAAAAGTTATTATATCAATAGCAAAAGGAGATAAATATTTGGGAATGGTAATACAAGACAACTTATCACCAGAGAAATGTATAGAATAGTTGGTGACCGTTTCAGGATGCTAAGAAATATACGGATGATTTTTTACTTCTTAGATAATGATATGATGAAAAAAATATAACTACAATGATCAGACCAAAACTAGAATATGCAGAAATAATATGGTCCCCGCACAAGAAAAAAACATGTGTTGAAATTAGAAAGAATACAGAATTCCATCTAAGATGGTGCCAGATTTGGAAGACCGAACATATGAGGAGAGTTGAAAGAAATGCATCTAATAACTAAATGAAAGAAGAGAAAGAGTTTACTTAATTACAATATATAAATTGATGAACAACCTCGAAGAAACAGATAGACAAAATTTAATAGTGAGAAGAAAAGGAGAAGCTAGATTTTTTAGGGGACACAAGAATAAGAATAGGAATATAGGAATTTGAGCGAGCTGTACAGAAAAGTACAGTTTTCCCAAAAAATGTATAGATACATGGAATGGACCGAAGGAAGAGGTGATAATGGCAAAGAATGTACATCAACTGAAGGAAAAACTAGACAAATATATATATATATATATATATATATATATATATATATATATATATATATATATATATATATATATATATATATATATATATATATACTGTCACGTGAGGTGTCTTGCGGCTGGCAACGCTGAGCTACCTTCACGTGAGTGAGGATTAAGACAGGTGTCTCCACTCCGTTACACAGACTGCTTTTCAAATTGAGGTGCTCGCTTGGCAACAGTATGCACATTTTTGGCTATTTGCAAGTGACCTGTTTGTTGTGCAGCAAAGCCTGTGCTACGATCTCAAGTGTGACAACTATAAACACTGGTGGTGTTGCGTGACAGCTGCACCTTGTTGGGATTTTTTCTTTAAAGAGAACAGAGGTGCTATAGCTTTGGCGCACCCTCAACCAGCTAATTGGTAGTTGCGGATGTAGCAGCTTGGTAATTCTGTGTTATAACTTAGAGCCGTAAGCAGCTTCCGCAAGACAGTAGGCCAGATAGGCGGCCTAACTCTTTAGTTGTAACAAGATATATATATATATATATATATATATATATATATATATATATATATATATATATATATATATATATATATATATATAGAGAGAGAGAGAGAGAGAGAGAGAGAGAGAGAGAGAGAGACTCACACACACACACACACACACACACACACACACACACACACACACACACACACACACACACACACACACACACACACACACTCATAATAACTTAAGAAGCATCTAATAAGTTTCGCATTATGTGTATAGTTTCCAATTGAATTACTTAAGCAACACTTAATGTGATGAATTCATATTTTTACTTGTACTCGCATAAACGGTTGTAGTCCCTTGCTTTCACCTTGCATTTTTCCGTAGGTTCGTCAGCATCAACGCAGTGATATGTCTCACATTAAGTACCTTTGTCTACGGTTTCTATGCTTGAGCAGCTGAACCTCTTCGTTTGCGTGTTCGACATGCATGAGGAGGCAAACCAGGAAAGTATTCTTTTTAGCATATGTGTAATAGTACTATTACTACTAGTAGTAATAGTAATAGTAGTACTTTTTTATGAGTATGCGATCGTGCTGGCACCAAGTGATGGCCATGAATACACTGATTTTAAAACATTAAATTATGTCCCAGAAAAGTATTTAGATACCACACAGTTTACTAGAAACGGGAATATTCCACTTGAAAGGAAATTTCATTTAGATTCATTGTATTTAAATCAATAAAATTCTATCAATAATTTCTGTTGCATCTAAATCATGATTTTTAGAATATATTAAAATTTGTAAAATAAACCTATCCTCTAAGATATATATATATATATATATATATATATATATATATATATATATATATATATATATATATATATATATATATATATATATATATATATTGCACCAGTGAAAATGTATCCTTTGAAATAGTCTACATAAAACAAAACAGGCTGAATACTTGAAAGCCAGGCGTTTTTTTAGAGACTAGGAAGGTGTGAAGAAGATCAGCAATTTTGATAATTGTGGGAGTACAATTGGTAAGAATAGGAGGTAAGACAGTAAGAGTATGAATAACATAAAAACACCCAGTTAACGTAGATGAAAGGGTTAATGATATTCATAGTATACTACATAAATAGCCGTATTATTAGAAACAAGCTGGATTAATTGAGAGGAGTCGCGATTAAGAAAATATTGATGTTATTGCTATCACAAACTCTCTCTCTCTCTCTCTCTCTCTCTCTCTCTCTCTCTCTCTCTCTCTCTCTCTCTCTCTCTCTCTCTCTCTCTCTCTCTCTCTCTCTCTCTCTCTCTCTCTCTCTCTCTCTCTCTCTCTCTCTCTCTCTCTCTCTCTCTCTCTCTCTCTCTCTCTCTCTCTCTCTCTCTCTCTCTATCTCTCTCTTTCTCTCTCTCATCATTATATAGGTACACACTGTTTAAGCGCAAGTGTTTTCCGGTGGTTTGTTAACACTTTTATATTTGTTTTACTTGTTAATATAAGGCATACTCATTGTTTAAGTCACGAAACTTTTTGTAACTTACTATTATGAAAAAAATACCAAAACAAAACGTATTTTCATTCAAAGTATTGCACCAAATTATTTGATATCTTATTGGACCTACGCATGTCTACGTACAATATATTAACTAGAGTATAAGTTTGATAAACACACAACGAATAGATTCTGAAAAAAATTAGATATTTAACTATTTATTGCACTAACATAGAACATATTACCGTCGTTCTCACATATTAACAACAATAATAGTAATACTAATAACAATATTAATAATAATAATAATAATGATGATAATAATAATAGTAATAACAATGATAATAATAATAGTAATGATAATGATAATGATAATAATAGCAATCATAATGATAATGATAATAATAACAATTGTAATAATTACAACTAATAATAAGAAGAATTATTGTTATTGTTGTTGTTATAATAATTATAATATTATTAATATTATCATTATCAACAATATGGTTAACAGTAATGATAATGATAAAAATAATAATAATAATAATGGTAATAATAATAATAGTAATAATAATAATAGTAACAATGATAAAAATTATTGTCCATATTATAATTATTATTATTACAATAATGTTATTATTTTAGTTATTACTATTATTATTATCATCATTGCTATTATTATTATTATTATAATTGTTATTAGTATTATTAATATTAGTATTATTGTTAGTAATAATGATGAAAAAAATCTTAATAATAATAATAATAATCACAATAAAAATAATGATAATCATAGTTTTAGGTACAATATCAACATTGATATATATATATATATATATATATATATATATATATATATATATATATATATATATATATATATATATATATATATGTACATACACTGATATCCTACTCACCTTGTGGCCTCAATGTAGGTGAGGTGCGCTCAAGTGGCTGCAGGCTGATAGTAGTTCCGAGGTTTTTATTTTATTTTTTTTTCATATTGTTCCCACAACCGAAAAAGTCTACCTTGTACAATTTTGAAAGTTTTCCGTAGGTACTTTTTCAATTTCTTCTCTTTCACCAAACGGACCTGCACTGACACTAACTGTGCCTCTTTGTATAATGTGTGAATGCTTGTGTGCATATGTTGGTTTGGTCTTGTTCTCGTATTCAGACGTCTGTGCCAATCTTTTGTGTCATTATTTGTTCGCACAGAACGGTTAAAGACATTCCATGTGTCTGGACACCACAGTGAACCGTCCATCCACGTCGTCCTCGTATAGGAGATCAATTCTTTCATAGCAGGAGCTGCTATTTGTGTTCTTTCTTCCAACCTCTCAAAGAACCCTCTTATGTGCTCCTCTGGTAGGTATGGTAGAGCCAATAACTCCCTGATGGAGTTCATGGCCCCGGAGGTCAGGTAAGGCACTCAATGACCTAAGGAGTCTCCTTTCCTCCAAACCGCCTGTCTCCAGTGGAAGCAGCATCCCTTTATTCTTACATTTTCATAAACACTCCTGACTTCCCGCCACATTGCCGCCTCAAAGTCTAAGACTGCGTTCTGTATCATCACTGTTAGGAGTGATTCAATGATGGCACAAAATTTTTCTATATAGTCTTGTTTCCTCCTTTGGCTCATCAGCGCAAATGCAAGTGGAACTTGTTTGATATGAGCCTCGCCTTCTCCCTTGACAAAAG
>JAXIVD010009981.1:5000-14288 GCA_036785275.1 Cancer borealis
TTAGTGTCGGAAGGAGAGGCAGAGGGAAAAAGAGGAAAATTAGATCTAAATGTAAAGGAGATACTATTATTTTACCCATAGAAAAATTTAATTATAGAAAATGAAGATTTAAGTTTAATTATCGTCGACAAGAAACATAAGAGATAACCAGGAAGTCGTATATTGCCTGGCAAGTTTCATGGTAATTTGTGATATTGGAAAAGAGACGGTGTAAAAGCCTCCTTGGAAGAGAGAAATTATACGTTGCAAACTTTGTATGAAATATTAAGTTCATAAACAAATGGTGCAAAGGGAGAAATTTAAAAAAAAACCTTCGTCAAGCTGCCTGGGAAGTATGATGTCAGAGAAGAGAAAATCCCGTGACATCGTGACATCTGTACATCATGACTTCACCAAACATTGGAACCACGAGAGGTGAGCGCGGCTGAGACTGTTGTGGGAAGGGACGCCGCTGAGCAGTGCGAGGGGCGGCGAGGGGCGGCGAGGACGGATTTAGGAGTTCGTGTATTTTAAAGATGGCCTTTCTATTCCTCCACGTTTGAGGGATGGAAGAGTGACGCCGCGTGGAAGAGGAAGGAGCAGATTAGAAGGAAGGGAGGCATTATCTCTTGACACTGTAACAACGTGCGTATAAACACCATTCAACGGCACCTGGGAGACAGAACAAGAAATCAAACACGACGACAACAACAAGGGGAAAGAAATACGATGCTCCTTATGACCAGCATGGAAGTTGTGAGGAGCGAGGAAGGTGACAACAGGCGGAGCAGCGCTGGATGGTGGGATCGGAATGACGCTCAGGATTTGGTTGTATCTTTCTGTAGCACAGCATAGAGACACAACACGTTTTAAAGTAAAGGAAAAATATATACATTAAACCCTACTTCGTCATTCTCGTCTCTAACCTTTGAAGTGAACAACTCAAACTCACGATGCAGATTGACATTCCAAATACCACAGTTTACTCTCCCTAAGCTCACAGTTATATATATTTCAAGTCCACGTTCTGAATACATTTCAGTTCAGTGTTAAATATTCCAGTTAGCAGTTAACGGCGTAATGTAGACAGTGTTCAGAATTAGTGTAACGGAGAAGCAACGCTGAACACAAGACCTTTTATGTACATAGAAAGCAGTGTGCAGCAGCAGCGAGGCTCACGATGAAGGCTAAGACAAAAGTGTGCCTCGTGGTGTAGGGCTGCAGGAGGCTCGGCTCATCCCTCCCAATTAACCGCTGTGATTAATCCAAACAGTAACAATTCAGTGGCCGCGGGAGAGGCGGAGCTGCGGCGATCAGAACTCAAGTTTCAGATTGGAGATTTGCTGAGCCTGGTAATTAATGATGCAGCTTAATACATCGTGTGTGGCTGTTTGTTTTGTTTGATTATAACTGCTTTGTGCTGCTACCTATTTGTTTAGCTTAGCTATACGCAATAAACAAGAAGCTAAAATGAGTTTACTACATCTTTAGCGAAACCATAAGGTAAAGGAAAAAATAGTGTCGTTGATTTTCCATGGAGTAAAAGTGGGAGATGCATCCTTCTTTTTAATGCAAGTAATTGAAGAAGAGTGCAATAACTACGCTGAATGTAAATACAAACAGAGAAGCCCAACCTGCAATAAATATGTGCAAGAACCTTTTGAAATTCGGCCGTGAATTTCAGAATTAATATGCATTCACAAAGAAGGTAACGTGGCGGAAGGGAATCTAAGAGGTCGTGTCGGAGCGGAAATAAAGGCGAGTAGAAAACGAAACCAAGGAACGTAAACCATGCGTGGCGCGAGGAAATTAAGAAAAAACGACAACGGTGCCCCAAAGAGTGATCAAATAAGTCATCGAGGCCGTAGGATGAAGCAGACTCGAGGGAGATATGTATGAATACGGCAATGACAAATCGAAACCAACAACAACAACAATAACAACAACAACAAAACGTGATGATAATTAAATGTCAGCAAATTAGTGACAGAAACGAAAAACTATACCGTGCTTGGAGGTGCGACGAGCCTGTCTGGAGTGCCTTCCATCTTTAGGCGCAGAGTGAGGCTGAGACGTCCGTCCCACAGACACAAGTGGTTTTGAGTGGCAGATCATCTTCGCTAGATGCCATTTGATGCCTTAATGAACTTTTGATGTTGCAATTACCGGAGTCAGTGGCAAGAGCAGGAGTGTAGGGCTGTTAGGGCGGAGTGGGCGTCTTCAGCTACCTGTGCGGAGGTCAATGGCTGCGTGGGGAGTGGGCAGGATGGGGCGGAGGATCTAAGGTGTGGGTGGAAAGGACTGAGGGGAAGTGGGAGGAGGTAGAATTTCCAGTAAGCCAATTTTGGTAAGCAGAGCTGAGAAGTGGCACGTCCTCCCCTTCTCCCCCTCACCCTGCCTCTCTACCCCCCACCACCGTTCCCTTTCCTCCGCCTCGCTAAGAAGACTCACGTGCACGCCTTCAGACATTTGCATTACTGAGCAACGTCCTTGAGTGAAGTGTGTCTCGCATACGAGGGAGGATTGGTCTCAGTGCGTCACGCTATTCCGTTACAATTGATGGAAACGAACGTAACACAAGATGGATGAAGATTTGCCTGAAATACATCGCCTGAGATACCTTACCTTTCATACCTGTCTCATTACCTTCCGTATCCCACCACTTACTCAGAACACCTCCCTACCTGCCCTTCACCCTCTCCCTTCCTATCACCGACCTCCCACCCTCCTCCCACCCGCCCACACACACCTAGACACTCCTACTTCTTTATTTACCCTCTCCATCACCCTGCACGCCCCCCCCCCCCCCAACTCATCCTTATCTGCCTCCGCCACCCTCCTCACTCAATCCACGCACCTGAGACGGTTGGGTCCAGGGCCGTTGTGGACTGAGGGAACCTATTCGACCCAGGAAGCGTCCAGTTACTCGAGGAAGAAAAATGGGAAGGCTCCATTTTTATACTTTATTTTTGCTGAATTTCTTGCCTGATGACGACCGGTTGTGGGGTTGTATTTTATTTGAAGATATTGTATTATTCTCCCGTTGTATTATCCTAGATTGTTATGCGGCTTTATTTTGATGTTGGTTTGGTATTTTGGAGTTGAGTAATGAATGAGTTGGTAATGCGTGGAGTTATGAGGAAACTTACATTTTTTTTTTTTTGGTCGGAAATGTAGCTTTGATATTTTTAAATCGTAAGATTGTACATTTTTTGTTAGTTGTTGGAATTTTTTAGATATATTTTTTATATTTATTCGCGAAGTTTTTTTTTTTATATACATCTCGTGAAAATATTTGGATCTTTAGAATGCTTTGTTCTATTTCGCTTTGGAGTCATTCGTTCGGCCTTGAAAACTAACGGCTTTTCAGGTGACGTTCATCTTATCACCGCTGTCACCGCTGTCACCTCCTTCACCGCCACTTCTATCCAAGCTTATGTCAACGGCACTACAGCCTCTCCTGTTATCACTGTTGTTGCCATAGTTATCCCTCCTTCTACTCCTCCTCCTCCTCCTCCTCCTCCTCCTCCTCCTCCTCCTCCTCCTCCTCCTCCTCCTCCTCCTCCTCCTCTTCTCCCTTTTCCTCCTCCTCCTCCTCCTCCTCCTCCTCCTCGGTTCATAGAAAGTTTGATACAGTTAGTTAAGTGTTACATATAAAAGGTTGTGGACGACGCCTTGTTGCCTTCAGGTTTATAGAAAACATAAGGTCGAGTTGTTTTTTTCGAACAACAGTATTTGTTTAACAGGAAGACGAAACAAAGATTAGTGTAACTCAAGAAAGACAATGAATGTAACACAGAGGGGCAGAAGGTGACTTTATAACATCATAATAAGACTGACGAAGAAATATATAACAAATGTTGGAAGAAAAAATAACTTCAATGGAATCCCCTTCAAGATGAATTTGTGTATTCCAAAGAAGATCGTCATATTATGTCCCCACGTGTCTTTATACTCCACTCTTTGAAGGAAACTAAGTTGCAAGAAAGCAGAAAAAAAACATAAGAAGTCAGACTACTTCAGAGTTAGCCAGTAAAAGGGACGAAGCCATGAAGATACCCGTTAACTCTTGCGTTCATAAGATAACCAGAATAAGAATGAGAATAAGTACAAATTCTTGTGCAGTGGATGGAGCCTTGGGAGAGGAGGAAGCATGCAATCAGCAAGTTGAAAAGACCAGTAATCCCCAAAATAGCAGCAGCAATAACAATAGAAGTAACATTGCGACCGAATGCAAGAGACTGAAGGCAGTCACTTATTAAGGGAGTGTGGTTGACTGTACCCTGTTTAGAAGGGTTGTGTGGGTGGAGTGTCTTCACACATAACAGCCTGACGAGGCAAGACAAAACCTTCGCGTCGAGCCGGCATTGAAGGAGTGAAGAACTGACATGTGATACAATTTGAAGCTGACTGAACAAGTGTTGAAGTATGATATTTCTAGCCAAGATTTTTTCTGAAGAACGTCCACTAGAGAGAACGTGTTACTTTAGTATTTTTAAGAAAAATGCGAATCAATAGGGAGTGGTGGAGCGTGTATTGAGCCAAACATGTTATAAAAAAAAAAGCATCTCTATGGTTAATCTTACAAACAGGCGTTGATACCGTAAGTCGAGACTTGAGAAGCAGGAAGAAAAAATTCATAATCATTCGATATTGAATTTCCAGCAGTATTTTGAGCGTAGATTATCAGCTTCAGAGATGGAAGATGTGACAGTAGTAACAAGCAGATTGTCTAGAGGTTAAGAAGGTGATGAGAAAAAATTGTTGGGGAATCTTTTTTGCAACATGTCAAATGTCACGAGAAAAGTTTGTTAAAGTGAGACTCCTCGTTAATGATTTCCAGAAGAGTCGACATATAGACACGACATGCTTCACACACATATACGAGTATAAGCACATGAGTGTCAGTGGTGGAAGGGTTCAGCGCGTTATTTTAGTCGTCACCTCTCTTTCTCTGATAACACAAGAACAACAAACATAAACGATATATTTTTTCCCAGCTTTAGAATCACAATGTAAAATAAGCACCATTTCAGGGACTGTCACGTTCATCATGTGCTGGTCCTAGATAAATGGTTGTGTTTTTGGTATATGATTCGTAATGGTTCTGTAGTTAGTGAAGAGTAGTGTAGAGTAAGGTTTCTCACTTGACAGATGTATAGCACCAGAAGCATCACCACTGTGGTTTGTTGGAAGGTTACACAGGAGCAGCAAGACAGAATGGTCGCTGGAGCCCAACGGTGATGAAAGTTTGAGTGAATAGGTTGTACCAATAGGTCACGCGTGCTGGTCCAGTCTCAAGGGTGGACAAAAATACACGAAGGCTGCTGCACCAGCTACTTTTGGTCATTAAGTTACAGGATTGTTCAGTAGTTTGATTGAGTAAAGATAGACAACCTAAGCTGATGGAGGATATTGAAATTTCTTAAAACTTTTGCAGAGAAAGAATCGATCGGGATGTGCTGCACGTCTGAAGTTAGATAATCAAAAAAATGTATATAATAGTGCAATTACGTAAGACACATACATCACATATCTGCTTCATGAAAATGATAATTAAGTCTGAGGCATATGGTGGATAATGAA
This sequence comes from Cancer borealis, assembly GCA_036785275.1. Lineage (NCBI taxonomy): Eukaryota > Metazoa > Arthropoda > Malacostraca > Decapoda > Cancridae > Cancer > Cancer borealis. Next base: position 10,566 of record JAXIVD010009981.1, read on the forward strand.
GCACCAGCCATATGGTGGACGCGAGTGTCAGTGTTATCGTTGTGAACATGAACACTTGAACACAACTCCAAGCTTTGTAATGAAACTGTTGATGGAGGGAATGGAAAGTAACACAATAAAGGTTGATGTCTACTTTCTTCAGACATTTGGATCATAGTGATGGAAAGAAAGTGCTCGATAGACAGACAGGAAATTGTAGTCGCGTGTCGAGCCAAGATGATTATAAAGAAGGTCAAGGGAATAGTTATCCGAACACATCTTTAAGTCACCGTCTTCACGATGATAAATACGGATTCGAAGGCTGTTTTTTCATCTCACTTTACCAAATCATGAACTTAAATTGTGTGTGTGTGTGTGTGTGTGTGTGTGTGTGTGTGTGTGTGTGTGTGTGTGTGTGTGTGTGTGTGTGTGTGTGTGTGTGTGTGTGTGTGTGTGTGTGTGTGTTGTCTTTAGGAGGAGACAGAAGTGTTCTCTTGTATTACTGAGACGCGAAGGTTAGCTTGTAAATGATATAAAGATGAAGTCACCAATAACCTTCCTTCATCCATCATCCAACCTTTATCTAACACTTATGAAGGCGTGTTAGTAGAGGTTAGGTTAGGTTAGCTTAAGTTGAAATAGTAGAGTCAGTTGTCTTGGTACTGATGGAAAAATTAAGGGGAGGCAAGAAATGAGAGGTGAGGAAACAGGTACGTAAGGACTAATTACGAAATGACGAATGAAAGGAAGAGAAGACAAGCGTTAGGAACAAAAATAATAGGTATGAATAGATAAGCATTTGGTATTGAATGGAAAGGAAAAAGAGGAGGAGGAGGAGGAGGAGGAAAAGGAGGAGGAGGAGGAGGAGGAGGAGGAGGAGGAGGAGGAGGAGGAGGAGGAGATAGCTATGAACCAAGGGAAATCACGCTCAAAGAAAGAAAAAAAATCGTAAAATAAGAAATTAATTGTTTGGAAGATGAAAAGGAAATTAAAGAAAAAAAACTAAAAATATAATAAAAAGTAAACATAACTACAACTCCTCCCCTTGTTAAAAAAAAATAAATGAATAACAAAACAAAAAAATAAAGATAAAAACGACACACACAACGAATGAAAGTTGATTGAGGTGGAGAACGTCTATGAAAAATGACAGATTAATACTTTTTTTTTTATACATAAAAGAAAGAAAGAAAATAAACAGGAAAAAAGAAAGAAGAGGAGATTAAAAACACACACAAAAATAACAAACAGTGAATATAGAGAAACATAACAGAATATAAACGAAAGGAAGGAACTGAAAGGAAGAGAAAGTAAAACAGAGATAAGATGAGAGGGATATAAAAATAGTGAGTGGGGAGCCAGAAGGATGAGTAGAAGTATGAGAAAGTAGAGCCAGTGTTTGGGAGAGAGAGAGAGAGAGAGAGAGAGAGAGAGAGAGAGAGAGAGAGAGAGAGAGAGAGAGAGAGAGAGAGAGAGAGAGAGAGAGAGAGAGAGAGAGAGAGAGAGAGAGAGAGAGAGAGGAGAGGAGTGAGAGTAAAGAGAGAGAACGGCTGGATGAGAAGGTTTAGTGGAAGAAGGACAGAGAGGAAGAGTGGGAGGATGAGAGGGGTCAGGCAGTAGTTGGAAGAAAGGGGAGGGAGGAGGAGGAGGTGGAATGGGCAGCCAGAATATTGATCCACTATAGCCCAAAGTCGACCTGCTAACATGCTTAAGGTCCTCCTCCTCTTTCTCCTCCTCCTCTTTCTCCTCTTCCTCCTCCTCCTCCTCCTCCTCCTCCTCCTCCTCCTCCTCCTCCTCCTCCTCCTCCTCCTCCTTTTATCCACCTGCCTCAGCCTCACTTTGCCTCGTAAACTCTATTTTTCAATACTACTTAAGATCTTCCTTGTATTCCTATGTATCTTTTTTTTCTCCTCTGCCATTCATTTATCCATTTTATCAGTATTTTCCTCCCCCTACCCCTTCATACCTACATTATTTACCTATTCATAAATACATACATACATACAGGTAGACAGGTACACATAGACAGACAGACAGACACAGACAGACAGACAGATGCGTAAATAAAAAGACCAAAAACATATCAATAAATTCAAGTCTTTTCAATTGGTTTACACTGATCAGTTGCATAATATATGTTGTTTTAATGTAAGTCTTACTGTATTGAGTTTGTTTTGTGTTCTAACAACTAAGACCACCTTCTCCTCTTCCTCATCCTAATCCTCCTCCTCATCAACATCATCAACATCATCATCCTCAACATCATCCTTGTCCTCCTCCTCCTCCTCCTCCTCACCTCTTCCTCCTCCATCTCCTCCTCCTCCACCTCCTCCTCCTCCATATTAGTCCTCGGTTCGTTGGGTTTCATCTTCACCAGATTTCTGAGGTCGCGTATCCAGATTTTTTCTTCCTTTGCTCTCACCCGAGGGAAGGAGGTTGCAGGGAGGGAAGGAGGTACGGTGAGGGAGGGAGGTGGAAGGAGGTGAGGGAGGGGACGGATGGAGGGGGAGGGAGGGAGAGAGGGGAGGGAAGGAGGGGAGAGAGGAATTAAGTAGCGTCTCAGCCAAGAGCAATTTCACTCAGCAGCCTCAGCACACGTCACTCCATCATGCGATCATGAGTCCTCAGCCACGTGTGTGTGGGACTCCTCCTCCTCCTCCTCCATCCTCCTCCTCCTCCTCCTCCTCCTCCTCCGCTCCTCTCCACCTCCTCCTCCTCCTCCTCCTCCTCGAACACCCCTCATTCACTTTTTAAGGGGGGACGCATGGCTAAAGTGTTCGTGTGTGTGTGTGTGTTGTGGTGTGTGTGTGTGTGTGTGTGGTGTGTGTGTTTGTGTGTGTGTGTGTGTGTATGTGTGTGATTTAGTTTTGTTTTATTTCAATCTCTTTATCTGTCTCTTTTCGGTTTTTTTGTGTTATATACGAGTTTCTCACTTTTTTTTTCTCTCTGTGGTCTAAGTGTTATACATTATTTTTTTGTTTTCGTTTTTTTTTTCCAAATTCATCATTTCCTTTACGTAGGTGAGTCATTATTTTTTTCCCCCGTTTGTTTTGCAGTTCTATCTTTTCTTTTATTTTTTCATTTTATTTTCTCATATAAGTAAAAAGTTAAGACAACAAACCACCTTAATAAAAATTATACAACAAATTCAGATCATAAAAGAAAAAAAAAGTTAATATATTGCTTAAAATTATCTTAATACTCACTCACTCCACTGTTGAGCAAGTTATAATCTCTCTCTCACTCTCTCTCTTCTCTCTCTCTCGTCTCTCTCTCTCTCTCTCTCTCTTCTCTCTCTCTCTCTCTCTCATCTCTCTCTCAGGTAGGTTAGCTCTTTAAAGCTACCTGTGTGTCATTGGGTCATTCAGATTATCTTGGTATATATTGAGAATTCACATTTTTATTTATTTATTTATTGTTACTTTTATTTTATTTTTTTTTCGCGAATTCGTTTTTTTTTTATTATTTTTCGTTTCTTTTTTTTTTGGTTTGAAATCTTTTGTTTGCTTTTTTTATTTTATTTTTTTTTATTTTTTTCATCATTATCATCTTCTTCTTCACTTTCTTCTTTTCTTCTTCTTCTTCTTTCTCTTTCTTTCTTCTTCTTCTTCTTCTTCTTCTTCTTCTCTTCTTCTTTTTCTTCTTCTTTCTTCTCTTCTTCTTCTTCTTCTTCTTTTCTTCTTCTTCTTTCTTCTTCTTCTTCTTCTTCTTTTCTTCTTTTCTTCTTCTTTCTTCTACTTTTTC
>JAXIVD010009982.1:5000-14284 GCA_036785275.1 Cancer borealis
TTGAAATTATTATAACTTAACCACCTAATTAATTATTCTCAGACTGCAGTTGAGCGGCTTTCGTCACGTGGAGAATTTATATACCTTCGTCTCAACCTATAGGAACGGGAGCTTGATGGAGAAAAGAAAACGAAGCCGAAGTTTTGTTGGAGGAAACGAACTCGTGCAGGTGAGAGGTCGCTGTTCTCTCTCTTCGTAAGCCGTGTAGTGTACGCCGATTACGCAATGCTGGTCGATATGACTGAGTGTGTGTGTGTGTGTGTGTGTGTGTGTGTGTGTGTGTGTGTGTGTGTGTGTGTGTGTGTGTGTGTGTGTGTGTGTGTGTGTGTGTGTGTTAAAGATTTTCATTCATTCTTCGACCTATAACGTTTTTCTGCAATTTATTTTTTCCTTTCACGGATAATATTTCATTACTAACAATAATAATAGTAGTAGAAGCAGTATTAATAGTAGTAGTAGTAGTAGTAGTAGTAGTAGTAGTAGTAGTAGTAGTAGTAGTAGTAGTGGTATTTGCAGTGGTGGTGAGTGTGGTCCAGTTTTCCGCGTGGTGGAGGTGGAGGGGTCACTCAACCATTCCCTCCAAATACGAGAAACGGTACAAGGATTTTTGACCAATCACGGAGAAACCTAGACTCCAACCATGACCTATAATGACTACGAGAGAGCGAGAGAGAGAGAGAGAGAGAGAGAGAGAGAGAGAGAGAGAGAGAGAGAAGAGAGAGAGAGAGAGAGAGAGAGAGAGAGGGAGAGGGAGAGGGAGAGGGAGAGGGAGAAGGGAGAGGGAGAGAGGGAGAGAGAGGGGGAGAGAGGGGGAGAGGGGGAGAGAGAGAGAGAGAGAGAGAGAGAGAGAGAGAGAGAGAGAGAGAGAGAGAGAGAGAGAGAGAGAGAGAGAGAGAGAGAGAGAGAGAGAGAGAGAGAGAGAGAGAGAACGTTTAGAAAAAAACAATGACATTACCCTTGATATGCTTACACTCGCTCCAAAATATTTGTTTTCTTTCTCTTTTTTTTTTCTCCTCTTTCTCTCTCACAGCCTATCCACTTTTTTCCTTAGTCATCCCAGCCGTTCCATCGCTCCCCTCACTCTCTACTTTCATCTATAACCCTCTTTATCATCACATTTTCTCCTATATTATCATTTTTTCCTCACCCTTTACAGGTCATCATCTAGGTCTCCACTTGCATTCCACCTCCTCTGATCCCTTCATTATCCTTTCATTATTTATTCATCTTTGTTTTTATTTTGTCCCGAGGAGAGGAAGGCGGGGCAGCGGACCTCAGACCTGTTGCTCTTGGGATCCACCAGCACGTGCTCGCCGTGGGAGAGGGAGGCGGTGATGAACGCGGCCTCCCTGGCGGGCAAGGTGGTGGTGGACCTCACTAAAACCCCTTTCCCACTTTCCGTGGGAAAGGGGCGTAAGCCTTCTAAGGGAACACTGAGCAGGACGAAAAGAACGATGCCCTTTAAGTGGTATTGGAAGATGCCTTATAAGGAAAGAATGAATGTTGCCTTAAAGTGGTATTAACTTATACCTTTTAAGGAAGAATGAATGTTGTCCTTAAAGTGGTATTAACTTATACCTTTTAAGGAAGAATGAATGTGTCCTTAAAGTGGTATTAACTTATACCTTTTAAGGAAGAATGAATGTTGTCCTTAAAGTGGTATTAACTTATACCTTTTAAGGAAGAATGAATGTGTCTTAAACTGGTATTAACTTATACCTTTTAAGGAAGAATGAATGTGTCCTTAAACTGGTATTAACTTATACCTTTTAAGGAAGAATGAATGTGTCCTTAAAGTGGTATTAACTTATACCTTTTAAGGAAGAATGAATGTTGTCCTTAAAGTGGTATTAACTTATACCTTTTAAGGAAGAAATGAATGTGTCCTTAAAGTGGTATTAACTTATACCTTTTAAGGAAGAATGAATGTGTCCTTAAAGTGGTATTAACTTATACCTTTTAAGGAAGAATGAATGTTGTCCTTAAAGTGGTATTAACTTATACCTTTTAAGGAAGAATGGAATGTGTCCTTAAACTGGTATTAAAATTATACCTTTTAAGGAAGAATGAATGTGTCCTTAATGAGGCATAAGAACTTACACTTAAGAGGCAAAAACACTTTTCAATCCTGCAAAACAAAAAATTTTGGTTCATAGGAACAACGACACACACCAACACACAACACACACCAAGGGTCCTTATGGGAGTAAGGATCCGAAACAAAACACACCACACACACCAAGGGTCCTTATGGGAGTAAGGATCCGAACAAAACACACCAACACACACCAGGGGGAAAGATGGGAGTAAGGATCCGAACAAAACACACCAACACACACCAAGGGTCCTTATGGGAGTAAGGATCCAAACAACACACACCAACACACGACATACACCAAGGGTCCTTATGGGAGTAAGGATCCTAACAACACACAACACAACGCAACACAACACAACACAACACAACACAACACAACACAAAACAACACAACACACACCTAGGATCCTTAGGGGAGGAAGGATCCTAAAAACACACAACACAACACAAACAACACAACACACAACACACACCTAGGATCCTTCGGGGAGGAAGGATCCTAAAAACACACAACACAACACAACACAACACAACACAACACAACACAACACAACACAAACAACACAACACACACCTAGGATCCTTAGGGGAGGAAGGATCCTAAAAACACACAACACAACACAACACAACACAACACAAACAACACAACACACACCTAGGATCCTTAGGGGAGGAAGGATCCTAAAAACACACAACACAACACAACACAACACAACACAACACAAACAACACAACACACACCTAGGATCCTTAGGGGAGGAAGGATCCTAAAAACACACAACACAACACAACACAACACAACACACAACACACACTTAGGATCCTTCGGGGAGGAAGGATCCTAAAAACACACAACACAACACAACACAACACAACACAACACACAACACACACTTAGGATCCTTCGGGGAGGAAGAATCCTAAAAACACACAACACAACACAACACAACACACAACACACACTTAGGATCCTTCGGGGAGGAAGAATCCTAAAAACACACAACACAACACAACACAACACACAACACACACTTAGGATCCTTCGGGGAGGAGGGATCCTAAAAACACACAACACAAACAACACAACACAACACAACACAACACAACACAACACACAACACACACCTAGGATCCTTCGGGGAGGAAGAATCCTAAAAACACACAACACAACACAACACAACACACAACACGCACTTAGGATCCTTCGGGGAGGAAGGATCCTAAAAACACACAACACAACACAACACAACACAACACAACACAACACAACACACAACACACACTTAGGATCCTTCGGGGAGGAAGGATCCTAACAACACAACACAAACACAACACAACACAAACACAACACAACACAAACAACACAACACACAACACAAACACAACACAACACAAACAACACAACACAACACAACACAAACACAACACAACACAAACAACACAACACACAACACAAACAACACAACACACAACACACACCTAGGATCCTTAGGGGAGGAAGGATCCTAACAACACAACACAACACAAACAACACAAACAACACAACACAACACAACACAACACAAACACAACACAACACAAACAACACAACACACAACACAAACAACACAACACACAACACACACCTAGGATCCTTAGGGGAGGAAGGATCCTAACAACACAACACAACACAACACAAACAACACAAACAACACAAACAACACAACACAACACAACACAACACAACACAACACAACACAAGACAACACACATTCACTCGTCATTCTCTTTTCTTATCCACTTTCTTTAAGATATATTTCAATCTATAAAATATAAAAAAATTTACTGACATTTTTATTTTTATTTTTTGTTTGGGTTAAAAATGTTCATCTTTCTTTAGGAATTTTCATGTTTTTAGAAATAAATAACAAATAAGAAAGTCTATAATTAGTTGGGGGGTTTTTGGTGTGTGTGTGTGTGTGTGTGTGTGTGTGTGTGTGTGTGTGTGTGTGTGTGTGTGTGTGTGTATGTGTGTATGTGTGTGTGTATGTGTGTGTGTGTGTATGTGTGTATGTGTGTGTGTATGTGTCCTCTTAATATTCGAGTGTAATATATATTCTTTTTTTCCTTTTGTTTATTTCCTTATTAGCTATTTTTGGAAAGTTCGCCGAATGACTTGAGTGAACGAGATGAAGCGACACACAGATGACAGGAATATATGACTTACATAGTTTTCCCAACACTCTAACTAACTACCTCCCTTCTAACTACTTCACTCCCTCCCTCCCTCCCTCCCTCCCTTACACCATGACACTTTACTTTACTTTACTTTACTTTACCTTACTTTACTTTACTTTACTTTACTTTACTTTACTTTACTTTACTTTACTTTACTTTACTTTACCTGTTTAACATTCTAATTGTCTTGTTTGACTTTCCTTTGACTAGCCGCTCCTCATGATAAACTTTTTTTTTCTTTCATTTCCCTAATCACTCCCTCTTCATCTATCTACACTGTTCATCTCCTTTATTCTTTATTCTGAGAGAGAGAGAGAGAGAGAGAGAGAGAGAGAGAGAGAGAGAGAGAGAGAGAGAGAGAGAGAGAGAGAGAGAGAGAGAGAGAGAGAGAGAGAGAGAGAGAGAGAGAGAGAGAGAGAGAGTGAGAGTGTTAGTGATGCTTCAGAAGATAAACATAATACTTTCTATTAGTCATCTGAACAAAAATCTGGCAGAGTGAAATTCTTTGTTGAGTTGAACGTGCGCCACCTTCTCGCCTATTGTTAACTGAGGTGTGTGTGTGTGTGTGTGTGTGTGTGTGTGTGTGTGTGTGTGTGTGTGTGTGTGTGTGTGTGTGTGTGTGTGTGTCTGTCTGTGTGTCTGTCTGTGTGTCTGTGTGTCTGTGTGTGTGTCTGTGTGTGTGTGTGTGTGTGTGTGTGTGTGTGTGTGTCTGTGTCTGTGTCTGTGTCTGTGTCTGTGTCTGTGTATGTGTCTGTGTGTGTGTGTGTGTGTGTGTGTGTGTGTGTGTGTGTGTGTGTGTGTGTGTCTGTGTGTCTGTGTGTGTGTGTCTGTATGTGTGTGTGTGTGTGTGCTAGTTTTTTGTAATTTCACTTATGTTTCTTTCTCTTTTTTTCGTTTTTTTTTATATACACTTTCTCACTACGTGCAATAGTTGCATTCTTTTCCTTTACTTGTTTGTTAGATAGATAGGCATACAAGTAAATAGATAGGTAGATAAGATAATGTTGATTGGTTGTTTGAGGGATTAATTACTTCGTTAACTGATTGAGACTTAAAAGGTGACCGATTAGTAGTTATGTCTGTTCTCACAACCTATCGTGCGACCTCACATTCCCACCTCACATTCCTTTAATTCTTCCCTATACGTCTTCATCTCGCGCCCTTCATCCTTCACTCCCCTTCACCGTGGCACTACAATGTCCTCTTCGGCAGGATAAACACCAGGTGCTCGTGAACCCTCGATCGTTATAAGCACCTGGAGGCGTGTGTGACCTTGGGCTGCAGGCGGCTCGGTGTGAAGAGAGTCGAGGCGTTGCGACACTGGACGCTGCAGGGGGAGACGCACTCACTCACCAATATCCAGTGACCAGCGGAGTGACGAAGAACAGTTATTTAACCCGCGATTACGATTCAAAACAATGGCCCACTTCTCGCTGTGAACGTAAACAATGCATAAAACCGTTTTTATTGCCTATTTTGTACGTGACTTTGTTTTCTTTGTGTGTTTCCCGCTGATCTATTTGTATATATATATATATATTATTTTTCGTTCTGGGTTGTCACCGTCTCGTCAGTTTTCATTTACGTCACGAGAGAAGAATCAAGAGTGCGCTTGTCGCAATTCTTTTGTTTTGTCTTCAGAGGAGTGATGCTGAAATTTTATTTCCCATGGAGCTATGAACGAGAGGTAGACTCGAGCGTAAAACGATGAAGACATGACGAAAATTATTAAAACTAACTTTACTGCTCTTTTTTATATAGTTAGAAAGTGGAATGCAAAGGATGTTAGATGATTGAACGGTTTTTTCAAGGCAGCAATAGCCTTAGTGGAGAGAGGAAGTAAATCGTATATTTTCCAATACAAGTTAATTTATTTTTATGCACACTGAAAGATTCTCAAGATCCTTCCATGCTGCGACGTGCCTTGGCCTGGACAAACAATGGCAGCAGCGGCAGTGGCAGTGATAATGAGAGTGTTGGTGGAAATAGTAACGCAGTGATGGCTGCGGCATTAGTAGCAGTAGAAGTTCTTGGAACTTGCCCTTTCACACACACACACACACACACACACACACACACACACACACACACACACACACACACACACACGCACACGCACACGCGCGCACACACGCACACGCACACACGCACACCTACACATGAAATATCAACCTCCCAGAAAAAAAATCATAAAATTGAAACAATTTACTGTAAAAAGGCCTTTCCTTCTCTTGTTTTGCGATAAGAACCTTCTAAGATTAAAATTCTCACGTCTTCGCCATTGTCGCTTTTAGACTGTTCATGCCACTCAGGGAATGTGGTGACGTGTATTTTAAAACATCAAGTCTCAGGGACAATAACAGTATTTCTAACACCTTGCTTTGTCACGCACATGTAATTTGGCATTCAACAAAGAGGCAGTTCAAAAAAAAAGTTATAAAATGACAAAATAGTAGGAAATTGCTCCTTCCGCCAATTTTGTGGATAGTAGTAGTAGTAGTAGTAGTAGTAGTAGTAGAAATTGCTCCTTCCGCCAATTTTGTGGATAGTAGTAGTAGTAGTAGTAGTAGTAGTAGTAGTAGTAGTAGTAGTAGAATTGATAGTATAGGGTAAGCCATATGAGATGATAATGTTGAAAGGTTTTTGAATGCATGCATCACTTGTGCACAGATTTCATGTGGTTAAGAATGAGTATTCGAGACCAACAAAGTACAGTTACTCACACTAACAAGATAATTAAGAACATAAATCCATCAGAGCAAAGGAGTCAAAATACACAATGAGAGGGAATAATAAAATACAACTAACATTAGCGAATACAAGTTTCCTTTTTTAAAGTAGGAAAATTACGTCAAAAGTATTTTCATTTGAACTTTTTTTTTCCCCCCTTAGAGATGACCCTTCGGGTGGGGGGACGGCGCTGGCCAGCCTCAATCTCCACCCACCCGCCCGCTCCCCATCCTCCACGCGGATCACAGGGGAGGGAGGAGGAATTATAAGGAAGTTCTTGGCGTTTTTTACCCGTGTTGTGTGGCGGTGATGCTTATGTAATGTTATAAAACGGTAAAGTAGTTGTGCGTTACGTGATGTTTATTAATAGTGTTTCCTGACCGTTTTAATGTTGCTTTACTTTGTTGTATGTTCGTCACTTGCTGCTTTATAGAATTGTCTTGTGTTATGAGTTCCTTTGTAATCTGTGTTGTGTTGCATTACAGAGCCGCGTTTCTCCCGTGTTGTCTGTTGTCTCCGCCTGTGAGTGTCGTGGCCGTGGTGCGCAGGGGTCAGAGTGGCGGCGTGTGTGTGTGTGTTTCGTCCAGCATCCCACACGCCCCTCACGTCCACACCAAGGAATGTATAAGTCATTACGTCATTAAGGCCGCAAATGTAGTGTATCGCTCCCGGAAATTAGGAACGACTCAAGTTCATTGATTTTTTTGCAGTGGCGGTTCTGGACATAGGCGGTATAGGCAGCCGCCTAGGGCGCGCCAGCTGTGGCAAGGGGCGACACAGCATGGTCAGTCAGCTGTAAACCTGTAGGCAGCCGCCTAGGGCGCCAGCTGTGGCAAGGGGCGACACAGCATGGTCAGTCAGCTGTAAACCTGTAATACGACAATTAGTAACTTTTTATTAAGGCCTTAACAAGCAATGTTTACTAACCGACGCTACCAAAAAGTGTCTCATAAACCTAACAAATCCGCTGCTAGCACTGACAAGACTTAGCAAACAATGTTAGGCAACAACGGTTTTGTTACTGAATGTAGCGAAAATCCACTGAGGGGGGATGGGGGCACCTTTGTATGTTCTCGCCTAGGGCGCCAGAAAACGCCAGGATCGCCACTGATTTGTTGTCTCTATGTGTCGTGTTGATGTCCCACGCCCACGCCCCCGCCCGCCGCTTTGTCCCTACCATCAACCACCCCATCCTTGCCAAGCCAAGCCCGCTACAAGACGCTTACTTTAACTATCTACATCCTTTCCACTCCCGTTGCTGATTCCGCTTCCTATGCTTGGGTTCTCTCCGCCATCACCTCTGCCCTTGCCTTGACCCTACAGGCAGACTGGTCCTTTCCCTTACACACCTCACTCCTCGCTGTCCTTCGGTGTGAATATTGAACCACGGCTATTTGTGCCATCCTGTACCTTATGAAACAAACGTGCGTGTGTTGAATGTTTTGTTGCGACTTTGCTGTTGTGTTTGTGTGTTAAATATCAAGATGAATAGCTTTAATTAATATATTTACAATGAGGAATAGTTTCGAGCCATATACTTATTGCTACATTCAATCAGCCCGAAGGTTGTGGTGGTGATCCCTTTCTTAATGGTTCATCATAACGAGGCAGTGATCATTTGAACCAAATTAATTACGAAATCTCGAGCTTTCGGAACTAATGCAGTTCATGTTTTGCTTTACTACGCACGATGCTTCTTTTTTTTCTCGTAATAATAGAATGAATCTACTTTAAAGTCACTACGCATAATACCTACAACATAAACGAAAGGGACTCAATGTAATTTTCAAAGGGCTGAAGTGGCCAGACAGTGATTCAAATAAGTAATTTTGAATGACACTTTTGAGAGAATCCACGCCAAGCCACCCAAGTATTAACATTTAAAAAATATTTAAAACCACTAGTGTCTGAAGAAAAACCTCTAGTATACCCCAAACATGTATTTCACATCAACTTTTATATTAAACCCAGAATATTTTTCAAGGGACATTCCTACCTTGTGTCCCATGTAAACTTAAGCTTCTTGACAATAATATTCACTATTAACATATAACAGTTTGATTCTTTTGTGTTGAGTTCGCTGCCTCGTGTGTTTGATTCGTACAGTGACCCGATACTCACATCATTGTTAATATTGGTGTGCTAGAAACCTGTCTCGCGAACCGCCACCAGATGGCCACCCCGCCCCCCCTCCCCTCCCCCCATCACCTTATCTCTTTCCCAGTTCCCACTTCGTAAC
>JAXIVD010009983.1:5000-10000 GCA_036785275.1 Cancer borealis
AAAGATGACTGACGCCTCTCCACCTCCCAGAACAGCTTTACCCGATGTCCTGATGGTGTGGTCGCAACTGAGAGTTCATTAATGGACTCGATCATGCAGCCACTGGTGCCGTTCTCTCATATTAACGCCAAGTCATCTTTGTCTTTCATGTCCTCTTAAAGTCCGCCGTCAGATTCAGCGTCAAAGAAACAAAGGGATGGACCTTTCTACCGGATACGTGTCAGTGAGAGAGAGATAGATAGATAGATAGATAGATAGAGAGAGAGAGAGAGAGAGAGAGAGAGAGAGAGAGAGAGAGAGAGAGAGAGAGAGAGAGAGAGAGAGAGAGAGAGAGAGAAAGAGAGAAAGAGAGAGATTCATGAGGTAGTGGAGGAAAGAGGATTTCGTCAGTGTCACATTTATCTCGAGGGATATGGGTGACGCTGTATGTTTGACTTTGATGCTAAATATCAATCATTAATTGTGTGTGCAGGGCCGGATGAGAAGTGTTGCAGCAGCGTTCAATCTTTTTTTTTTACTGAAAGATGAAAAATTAAGTTATAATGAATATTACGTATTGGAACTAACGGTACAGTGGCGAATGGACTTGAGCGCCTTAAGGCCTTGCGTACATTGTAAATGAAAGAGCATAGTGTATCATAGTGGTTACCTTCCGCCATTACAGGGAGACCATCTTAGGTGGAGAGTAGCTTTGAAAGGCATCGTTTTCATTAGGGTTTTTTCAGACTGAGTTATTCATGAGGTTTTCCGAATGAGAAGGGCGTCTGATGGTGTCTCGGGAGGAGCTGAGAACAAGCCAGAACGACGACTCCTCCTTAACTTTCGAGGGGACTATAATTTTGTCTCCTATAATTTTTTACCGCGGCAAGAGGAGTGTGGAGGAGTTTTTTGTTGTTGTGATGTACTGCTGGTCACATTCATAGCCGTTTATTGCGTTTCAGTTTTAATGATTCGTAATATCTTTCTTCATCATTGTTTTAAATAGAAGAAAAAAAATCATACATCTCTTATATCAAATTTCCGTCCTTTCAGTGTTTTTTGACGTGGTCGGAAATACAATCTTTCTTCGACAGCTGCGTGTGTCTAATTCCCTCTCATCCTCTTTAAGGTGTGTGATGTTGGGCGGCTTGCTTACGTGTTGTTTGCCCTTCGTGCTGCATAATTCAGTGTGAGTGGCAGCACCTCATTAGGCACTGCCCTTGGGACGCGGCTGGACGTATTGACCTCCTTATTTTGGGCTCCCTTCTCACCGTGTTCCTCGTCATCGTATTACGCGTAGCCACTGACTTCCTTTTTTCCGTTTTCTTTTATTTGGGATTCTTGGTCGACACTGTATTCGGATTTTCTATTTTTAAGTCTCATCTCTTCCTCCGTCTTCTCACTTTGTTGCTGTTGCTGCTGCTGCTGCTGTTGCTATTTTCGTCTCCAAATTCTGAGTATTGATAAACGTCTGCAGAAACAACTAGCATAACACTCCTTCACAGTTTTTCATAATTTTGCTACTCTGAACATTTTATTATTGAATAAGTTTGCATGGTTTGTCCTTGTTTACCCTTCGTCCTTCACCCATCTTCCACCTCTGACTCCACCTCCACTTCCACTCCACTTCACACCCTAGTCTGCTCCAGTTTACTTCGCCTCACCCCATCCTTTTTGCACACTGGTCCTCACTTGCATTCTCATTGCCTAAGGAGAAAGGGAAAGAGTGCAGTGTTTATTGAGATGCTGAATACGTCTGTACCACCACCACCACCACGACCACCATCACCAGTACTATACTATTACTATTACTACCACCACCACTACCACTACCTCCACTACCATCTGCAATAACAACAACAACAATAATAACTACAGCAACATTGCGAGAATACGTAGTTGCTTATTCATTCTTCGTCCGTGTTAGTGCTGAAGGCACATGGCGAGGAAAAATTATTAAACTGTTTTGTCACTTCTTTTTTCTCTGGCTCTGTATGTGTGTGTGTGTGTGTGTGTGTGTGTGTGTGTGTGTGTGTGCGTGTGCGTGTGCGTGTGCGTGTGCGTGTGCGTGTGTGTGTGTGTGTGTGTGCGTCTTACGGAGGAGGAAGAGGAAGAGGAAGAGGAAGAGGACGAGGACGAGGACGAGGACGAGGACGAGGACGAGGACGAGGACGAGGACGGGGACGAGGACGGAACAGCAGAACAAGAGAAGACAGATAAAGAAGAGGTTGAAGGAGAAAAAAAAAGAAGAGCTGGAACGCGCACCCTAAAAAAAAAAAAAGGGAAAAGGAAGGGGAGGGAAAGCGGAAGAAGGGGATGAAGAGAAGAAAGAGAAGGAAAAGGATTCGGAAAAAGGCTGAGGAGGCGGAAAAAGAGGAGGAGGAGGAGGAGGACGAAGAAGAAGAAGAAGAAGAAGAAGAAGTTAGATAGAAGAAAAATTTGGAGTTGGAAAAGAGTGAGGAAGCAGACAAATAGTCGAACAAAAATAGAAAGAACGATGTTGGTGGTGGTAGTGGTGGTGGTGGTGGTGGTGGTGGTGGTGGTGGGGGTGGTGGTGATGATGAAACAGAAGGAAGAAGTAAGACAAGGTGGAGGAGGAAGAGGAGGAGGAGTACGAGGAGGAGGAGGGAGGGTGGGTGGGTGGGTGCTACTGAAAAGAGAGAAAACACACGAAGAGTTCATGGATTCGGTGCCTTTAAAGCCGCATGTATGAAGGAAGGAGCAGACTCACATGATCCACCTCCTCTCTTCACCTGGGGGCTGGCGAACACACACACACACACACGCACACGCACACACACACACACACACACACGCACACGCACACACACACACACACACACACACACACACACACACACACACACACACACACACACACACACACACACACACACACGAAACTAAAATAACTTTTCCCTGAAATGAAATATAAAAAACTCGAATATTTCATTAATGATCTTGTATGTTTGTTTCATATTCATTTTTGTTTTCTTTTTAGTTATGAACATTTTACGTGCATGTTGTTTGTGTGCGCGCGCGTGCATACACACACACACACACACACACACACACACACACACACACACACACACACACACACACACACACACACACACACACACACGTGCGTGCGTGTGCGCGCACGCGTCCCAACTCTCTTGGTTTCAGTTCCTCACCTACATTTTTTTTTCTTTTGTTCATTTCGTCCTTTGATACTTTCATTTCGTTCTCTCTCCATGCATCTTCGTCCTCGTCCTCCTTCTCTCCACCCTAACCGTTGTAAAATAGGACTGCCAGGCCCTGTCTGTGAGTTGCAAGGAAAATGTTTCACGAATTTCCTCATGAACAGGTTATTGAAAGCTCTCGAGTGTCCTAGGCGGGACCAGGGGAAAAGGGCGGGACCAGGGGAAAGCATAGAAAAGTAGGGAAGTGATATGCAGGAAAGACTGATGACTGGAGTTTGTTGCGTAGAATTTCCTGGAAAGATAAATGAAGGTAATGGACAACGTGATTATTTGTGTTCATCGTAATCCGCTCGTCCGTCTGTCTTTCCGTGATTTTTCCATGTATTATATAAGTAATCCTGTTCCCACCATGACGGCGGCACTTGATCACTGTCAAAACCAGTGGAGTGTGATTTACCACAGCCCGAACGATTTATGCCGCTATTGTTCGAGATGAAGAACTGAGGCCAGTTAGTTTTGGATGATTAGGGAAAAATGGAATCATTTTGCACTGCAGTGACTTGTCATCCTGCTACTCTTGCGGTGGAGTTAGTTAAGAATAGTTTGTAGTCCTTTGAAAATGTATTTAGAGGAAATACAATGGTAGCGTTACACAGTTCAGTCGACAGCACGGAAGAGTCATAATAGGTCAATGTCCGTAGGTGGACTGAGGGCCGCTCTTCGGGAGCGAAGGTGCCGGCAAGATGCCACTTAGGGTAATAATCCATATTGTTCACAAATAAGGGAGAATATATCATTATCTAAACCTTACATATGCCTACGTGACTACATGTATGGCGGGAAATAGAGCGGAGAAGCACAGAATGAAAGCGCAAGTTAATAAGACAGGAGGACATACAAAGGCATATGAGTAAGATATAGTAATGGGTCAGTAAGGAATAACCTCACCATTACACTCTGAAACCAGAGCTCCAACGTAAACTGATGCTGAGCGATGTATTTGGATATCGTAGTATGGAACATCATTGTACATATGATCGAGGAGTGGCCGTGCAAAGTAGGTACACCCGATAAATACTTCTCCCACTAATGCACTAAGAAGACAAGTATAATAGTGAAATAACCCGTAGTTATTGATTTTATTAGAAGTTATGATAATTATGCTATCTATAAAAAATATTATTTTTTTTTATTTTTTTATTTTTTATTATTTAGTATTAAAATTATTATTATTATTATTATTATTATTATTATTATTATTATTATTATTATTATTATTATTATTATTCATTATAGTTATTATTGTCATTATTATTATCATTATTGTTATTATTATTATCATTAGTATCAGTCTTGATATTATTCATTTTTATTTATTTATTCTTATTTACTATTATTACTATCATCATCATCATGTTTTATTGAATTATTGTTGTTGTGTTCGTCACCTTTACTCTGCGTGGAATGTAATCATGAAGTGTTATTAGTGTTGTAATGCGACGCTCATCTCCAGGCAAGTGATTGGCCAGCTCGCCGCTAAAAGCCCTTCTCTGTAGCGGTAACTCGGGGCGAGAACATTGAAAGTCGAGGTGGTCTTGGGTCTTCTCGCTAAAGTTAGAGAGGAGAGCGTTGGTCGCAGACTGGCCTACATCCCAGCCCTTCCCTTGTCCTCTGCCCCCCTCTCGTCTCCCTCTCGCTTTGTGCACTACCCTTTGTTTTCCACCTCTTCCCCTGTCCCCCTCCTGCTCTTTTACTCTCTCCTGGTATTTTTGTGCCATCTCCTGACAGCATATCCTTAAATGGGCTGAAATATTTTCCTGACAAGTTTTCACG
>JAXIVD010009983.1:12500-14284 GCA_036785275.1 Cancer borealis
ATGATTGTCAGAAATTATGAAGAGCTTACACACACGCACACGCACACGCACACGCACACGCACACGCACACGCAAGCACACGCACACGCAGAGGCACAGTCACACTCACACTCACACTCACACACACTTAAAATCAAAGCTCACTTCACAACACAACACACACACAGTTTTTTTTGTTATGTTATATCCTTTGGTAGCAAGCCGCCACTAGGAGCTTGCCTCCATTGCCTCCCTGCAATCAATTATGAATCACTACAGTCGCATAATGTTCTCTTAATATCATCGTGTCCCTTCGAGCATCTCATTCCCAAGGGCGTATGTTCCAGGGCGGTGTGGGCGGCCCATCACCACGCCGCCTTTTGATGTGCCTTGCGAGACGAGTGCCAGTCATACCATCGAAAATGATCTTTTGTTGAGGAATATTACGCTTTTCGTGCACTTCTAAAGGATTTGTGAAAAGTATGTAGTAATTTTTGTTGTGCTTCATTTAAGTAAACGTTATTAAAATGCATAATAGCTATGACATGTGTCTGGGTATCATTTTTTTAGCAAGGTGTCATATTAGAGGAACTAAAAATTGTGTCGTTGTACACAAAGTCAGGAGTAAGAGGTTTTTTTTTTACCCTAATACATGAATTATATTTTGTATCGTCCATTCAGCTAAAGACTTACAATGAACTCTTGATAACCGCAAACACCAAACTGAACTTTGTTTTTTGACAAGGCACATTAGTTTCATATACTCGTAATAACTATGATGACCTGATCTGATAGTTTCGCTTCAGTTTCCGACGATAAGCTGTATTATTATATCTGTTTTGGTAAAGGGAGAAGCCGTTTTGCTAGTGGGTGCTGCTGCCGCTACAAACATGTCACACAGAACCGCTTAATCAAAGCTAAAACTAATGGATACCACACATGCAGTGTATTACCCATTCCGGTGATGTGCGGAATGGTGGCCTGTCATGCTCGGAAATAGCCAGCAGCTCCTCGTAAAGCGTTGCCCACTCCTGCACACCTTGCCCGCGCGGCTGTGTTTGAGAGATTTAAATGAATCCAGAAACACTTTGTTGTTATGTATAAAGAACCAAGGTTTGTTTGAGTCTTCATTGTTTTCATTGTTGGGTTGTCATAATACAATACTACTTGAATACCACTCACTCCATAAGTAATAACTTGCTTCATGACCATTACGATAGTTATTTATGGTGGCTGCTTTAGTGTTACAACAATTATAAACATATTAAAAAGGAAAGACGGCAATACAATATGTCTTCTTCGGAAATTCACTGAAGTATTATTGGAAAAAAAATAATTCACCCGAAAGACTTACAGGATCATGTTTCACCATATAAATATTCTTCATCAACAAATATGAAAACGAATTTCCAACATTGTAATATTCAATATACTCCGTGGAGGAATTGTGTGCGTCTTTATTGTCTTACATCAACTTTATTTTCACTGCAATCGTTGCATCGGTGAAGCAAAGCAAGGTTCAGTCAAGGTCAAGGACACGTGCTCGGTGTTCTCGCAAAGGCAATATCCAACATTCCAAATTAAAATACAAAACAATTAATTTTGTAAGCGACCTCTTTTTTTCCCTTTTAACGAAGAAATAGATCACAGGAAGAACATAAGTAGCCCCATAATGGAGGCACACACTTCAGAGGAGCAGCGACGCGGAGAATAATGAAGGCAGCAAGTGATGCAACATTGAGGTGGTGGAGAGCTAATAGAGACTCGCTGAGAGGAGAAAAGGGAAGAGGGGAGAGGGCGAATAA
>JAXIVD010009984.1:5000-14283 GCA_036785275.1 Cancer borealis
CCATTAAGCTGGGTGATGCTGTAACTCTAACAAGATTACATTGCACTATGGTAACCCTGGTGGCTACTGTTAGTCATAGGGGATTTAATTGAATTTTTAATAAGTGTAGATAGTGAAACCATGATAAGGTAATCAGCTAGAGCAGTGCAAACTTATGTTGACTCTGGAATGGACTTCACCATGATCAAGGTTAGTTTAATATGATTGTGACAGAATAATATGAGGTATTTTTTTTATTGTAAGTAATGTAATTAAATAAAATCTTAAACGTTTGAAATTCAAGAATAAGGGATATAATTTCATGATATCAATAAGATTGCCATAAGAATGATGATTAAAATATTGCCCAAACAACAACTTTGCTTATCATCACATTGCAGTTTTTAAAGTAAATATTATAGAGGTTATTTGCGTGATATTTATTGTGCACTTATAATTATTACTTATACTGTATTTGTCTGTGTCTTCATTAATACTAAAAGTAGCAGATACTTTACATTAATCATCATCATCATCATTTTGAGAAGGGTCAATACATGCTTACCTTATGGTGGTTTGCCAGGCTGCATAGCCTCTAGTAGCCTCTGCACAGACCTAAATCTCTGAGGTCTTTGGGGGCTGCTTCATTCCAAATCTCCTTGAGTCTCCCTCTAAAAACCCTTAATAACTTTGTTCATTGCATCTCCACACCTAATCACTCGACCATCTTATCAACTTGCCCAACCACCTCAATCTATCTCATCTCTTTTTACATTGTACACACAAATATGCATTTATTTAACTATAGTGAATTTTAGTATATTGTATTGCTAGTTTTAGTATTCCATGTACAATTAAAAACAGCCACACACACACACAAACACACACACACACACACACACACACACACACACACACACACACACACACACACACACACACAGAGTAAAAGGTAATCATTTCCAAGTGTTTTTGTTGAAATTAGAGTAACCTATGTCTATGTTGTGGTTATTCTCTCTGGCTTCATCTTTCTTGTAATGTAGATTTTTGTTTTTTTCTGCTGTTCCAGGTGCGGATTGCTTCAAATTTTGTTATGCACTCACCTCCTGGGGAATTCAATGAAGTCTTTAATGGTATGTGCATTCTGATAATTGCTTTAAAACTTTTCATGTTGAAGTGTATGCGATTAATATAATAAGGATACATCGATGCACATCATACCTATATTTTACCACTCAACAGATGTACGGACCCTGGTGAACAATGATGCCTTGCTGCGAGAAGGTGTGGCCCGAGCCATTGCAGAGTACAACAAGGACCAGCTGACCCCAGTGAGGCTGGACGGACAGAGCCACTATGCTCTTGTCACAGAACACAATGACCTTGGCGGTGGCCGTTTTGTGGATCCACGAGCGAAGCTCACCTTCAAATTTGATCATTTACGGAAGGAAGCAACAGATTTAAAGGTTTGTGGACATTTTATCACATGATGAGAACTTTAGGGAAAATATCTATGTGTTCACTCTCCTCACTAGCTACACTTACTTTTTAAGCTGAGTGAGGAATGGATCTATGATAGCTCACAAACTTCAGGTATGCCAGTCAATAGAAAAATGAAAACCAAGTACATTCAGCAGACAGGTTAGCAGAATAATGGAGTAAAAACAACGAAGTATGTCAGCAGAGAGCAGCCCTAAAACATTCTCAACACCACAATACGTCCTCCTATGATAGCATAAGGTAGAGGGTCAACACAAGTAGTCATAAGGTAGAGGGTCAACACAGTAGTCATAAGGTAGAGGGCCAACACAAGTAGTCATAAGGTAGAGGGCCAACACAAGTAGTCATGGTCCATAATATTCATGCACCAAGTTGAAGTGGATTGCTTGATAGTCCAAAATGTCATAGAGTACCTCTCCTTTTAAGAGCAAAACTGTAATATCATGAAGTAGTTGAGCATAAAGAGCTAGAGGAATGAGTTTAAATTAAATAGCTATATGAATATGGAAGGAAGACATTGTGTAGCATTAATGAAATGATGAATGCATATACTTATTTATTCATGTATGTATATATGCTATCTATCATTCCTAAGGTATTGGGATTTAAACTATGTGTAAGTATTGCATTCCTGAATACTTGTTTCCTATTCTATTCTGTTTTGTACAGGAAACATATTTACTAAGTACATTAGCTCCTTACAAAAATGTTTCTTCATGAAATCATTTTTGTTTCACATGATTTAATAAGATGATTATATTCATCCAAAGTTGACCTATAAAGAAAAGCTGAATTAGATGCAAGGTCATGTTATTCATCTACGTGACATTAGAAAAGGTACATAGCTTTGTGAGCAAATCTTATTATTGTCCATTTGAGTTGGGAGCAGTAAAAACAATGATTAATTATTTATTGGTTCTTTATTTAGTTAGGTAGGGCTAACCTCTTTTTACTAAAAGTAGGATGATTGTTTTATTATTTCAGTAAACATCTTTAAGAAATAGATCTAAGTATTAGACACAAGCATAAGTAATGTCTATGAAGGTCATCTTTAACAGTGAAAAGCTTGTGTCCAACCCACAGCCTTGTGAGAGTGATCCTGCCACAGAGAGTTGGAGAGGTGCAGTTGAGACACAGCTCATTCAGTATGTGAGTGATCACTATCCACATGGTGTGTGTGCTGTGTATGCCCGCACCCAAGGATCAGCTGTCACCCTCACCATGTGTATAGAAGACCATCAATTCCAACCCAAAAATTATTGGTATGTACACAGTAGTGTTAATGATAAATTTAGCCTTTCAGAACGTGTAAGTTTGTTATAGCATGTTTATCAATATGTTAACGATCAGTTAACATATATAGGAACGAGTATCAGAAGTTGTGCATGAATTAGGTAGATGGACAAATAATTGAAGAAATGTATGAGTTTATGTATTAGTTTAATCCTATGCAAATCTGGAAGTACAGTCACAAGAGAGAGCTGTGCAAGGGAGGAAAGGAAGTGGTAGGATCATTCAGGCATATAATAAAGGGCAGGACAGTGAGCATGAAAGTAAAGAAAAAGGAAAGAATACTTCAGTACAGCATAATAGTTATGAGGTCGGCATATGCAAGTGTTTGAACAAGGCTCACTGAAACATAAGAGGACTGCTGGAGTCTTTGAGGTGGTAACGTGAGACAGTGAAATGACCTGTATGTAAAGACGAAGTGTAAGGATAAGAGCAATTGAAGATTTTTTGCTATGGCTAATTTCCTCAAGGAGCCCCAAGGAAAACATGTCAGAATAGATAGATTCTTTCTCCAGTTTTTCCAAATCAATTGGTCTTTGCTATCTCATCTCTTTGAAAGGATGAAGCATTAGTGAGAATCATTATAGAGATATCTGTTGTATATTAAATTGTCTTGAGTTTCATTACTGACAGAAACTTGTATCTAACACTTCTAAAAAATGTGTTCATGACATCCTGTGTCCTCCACAGGAATGGTCGGTGGCGATCAACCTGGACTGTGACACTAGGAGGGGGAAGTGTGGAGCTGAAAGGAGTCCTCAAAGTTCAAGTCCACTACTATGAAGATGGCAATGTCCAGTTAGTCACTTCTAAAGATGTTAAAGGGAATCTAACAGTTGCTGTAAGTTTTTATAATTTATTTGGTATTCTATTACTCATTATTACTGTTCATTACTAGTTTGTGTTTAGTTTTTATAATAATTTGTTTTAAATCTTACCTGTTGTTCACATTGTTTGGGTAAACTCAAGGGAACTTTGATGTTTTTACAAGTTCAAGTGTGTAATAGTATCATGCTTTCATAACACGCCTAACTTTGGATGTCAGATCGGGTGCCCAGGCAGTCTGGCTTCCCTTCCTACAGGACCCCATCCTGGCATCACACTTTATTATGTTTTTATTCATGCAGAACTGAACCTTCATTGATGGGCACTTATCTGGTACATCTCTCTGTCTCTGATAAGATCACATATCAAGAACATCCATTCTACCTCTGTTCTCCTATACCGTCTATACCTGCAGCTTTACCACTTTTAAGTTTGTCTATACTTTCTTGCCATCAATTCCTTTCTGCACATACACTAGCTTGCCATCCGCCTTCATACCCATGCTTGACACTATTGCTTCCCCTACTATCTACTCACTCATTTAACTTTCAAAATGGCTCTTCCATAATCCTTTTCACTCCTTTTTATGACTTACATGAACTCCTTCCTCTCACTTCATTCTCACATTCACACATTTTACTTCTTTTTCTTGAATTCCTTTCAAAATCTTTTTTTTTTTTCTCACTCAGCTTTATACCAAACTCCCTTTCACCAATTCCTTTACCCTCCTATTCCAACACTTGTACTCAGTTCTCCTCCTCACTCTTATTTCCTCTGCCACATTCCCTTGCATAATTTTCTTATATGCTCTCCTCTTCCCTTTCCATAATCTCAATGCCTATATTTTGTGAAGTATTGCATATGTAAGTAAGAACAGTAATGTTTCCATTTAATGGAATTCTGTCAACTAATAGTTACAGGGGGATATAAGCCTGCCATAAGCCTTGCCAAAGCAAGGCGTGTAGGGTTCAAGGACACATTAATCTCCCCGCCATCTCTGTGCCTTGCTTATATGAATTCCATAAGAATTCATATAAGCAAGGCACAGAGATGGAGGGAAGATTAATGTGTCCTTGAATCCTACACGCCTTGCTTTGGCAAGGCTTATGGCTGGCTTATATCCTCCTGTTAAGGTGGATAGAAGCCAGCTATAGAGATAGATAGATTAAACATCAAGAAAGTTGACATTTTCAACTTGTTCCTATGGAGGGAAACTTAGTATAGATGCTTAGGAAACAACTATACCAACTGCTCACCTGAAAATATATGTATTAGAATGCCTGCAGTTGTCAATACCTTTATTAGGTATGCCAGTTACAGTCTTGGTAGTTTATTGATGACAACATTTGTTTATATCCAGGGTGAAGAGGAAACTGCCCAGGAATTGGTGCACTTCATTGAGGCTGCTGAGAATGAGTATCAGACGGCTATCAGTGAAAACTACCAAACTATGTCCGACACTACCTTCAAGGCCTTGCGTCGCCAGCTTCCTGTTACACGGACCAAGATTGATTGGAATAAGATAGTTTCATATTCTGTGGGTAAGGAGCTTAAAAAGCAATAATAGTAACTGGTGGTCCTATGGAACATTTAAAATAATTAATCTGTCTCTATGGAATGCTGTAGGGATAGTTTTAACAGTGCATTTGGCGGTCATTATTCCTATTGATTAGTATTGGTTGTTGAATACTTCAGAGTCAAATTATTGTTTTTGTCCCTAAATATTATTGATATTTGGAGTTTATCAGTATCTATGTTTTCCATTTTATCTGCTTTGTTATAGTTGATCAGACCCATCCTGATTTTTTTATTAAAGATTCACTTGTTTGGGTAAAAAAATAGACATATTGCTTTTGGACTTTGTGGAGTGAACCATGCCAGTTGAGCACTGTTACTGAAGCTAAAACTACATCTTGTTGAACTGTTGTGTAGGCTATCAGAAACACACAGCAAGGGTACCCTTAATATTGGGAGTGAAACACTGAGCTCCAAGAAATGTTTGAAAAACAAAGTTAAATGAGAAATTTACACTTTTCTTCGGGTATTAATCCAGTTTTTACAAATTTATATCCTTCAGAAGTTTGTATGGTCAGTGTTCCACCTTTGATTATTATGTCTTCCTGTGCTATGTTTTTGATTGTTTACACAAGCATCAAGTGAAACAGGCAACAGGCTCATTTTATAGACTCACGACAGGAAAAAGAAGTAGAGTCTATTAGGGATATGAGTTTCTGCTGCCAACATCATATTTCTGAAAAGAAGCTGCATTTTGCAAGATGGTCCATGCCGTCACTACTACCCAGACGCCTGTGATACCTCGCTGAGGGGAGGTCTTAGGGACGATGTCGGTTCCTAGAGATGGCCTGCTTGCTAACTGCTTGATGGTGTTGATTATATAGTACATATTTATCTAATCATTTACACTTAATGTTTAAGAAGTGATTTTGCAAGAAGTTCCTGTTCTGCCAAGTGCATTACAGGCCAAAAATATATTATCAGGTAGCCCAATGTGAGGGCATTTCAATTGTCCTTTGCACATTATGGATGAAGCAAGGTGAGCTCTGCACAAACAAACCTAGAAAGTTTTTTTTTTTTTTCCCTTTTTTTTTTTTTTTTTTTTTTTTTTTTTTTTTTTGAGTGTGGCAGAACAGCAGTGAATGTTGAGGAATTCTTTGTACTTGTACCACTTTCAGCAACAGTAGTAACTCACTATTCTTTTGTCTTACAAAATGTTCCTCTCCTCATCATATCAAAATTTATCAATACATACTGAAATTATCTTTTTTGTTTGGTGTAAATGAGTAAGTAAAGTCTGTGATTTTTTGTAAATAACTATCAGTATCTATGGTAAATATTTGTTTGAAATAAAGTTTCAAATATAGTAATTTCAGAATTCATAGATCATCATTGCAGATTTTGGTTTATTTCTTAAGATAACATTTCCTGTAGGTTTGAAATGGCTGAGCTGATCTGGATATATTCATATAATGCAGCTGCTTTCATTGACTGGAGAATACTCTTCTTGCTTATTTGAATTTTTTTTGTTTTATCACTTTGTGTAGGAGCAGTTATATTCTCTAAAGTATACAAAATGTTGTTCCTGGTTGGATCCTTTTTCTAGTGATTATAAGTTTTGAAGGTTACATTGGTTTAAACTTTCCTTGGTATTATGTGATACTTTGGAAGGGTTTATTTTTCTATGCGATTTATCATTCTAGTTAACAGAAGTCTTTGTTCACATTATCTGTAACAATTTAGTGTTAGTGGTATGGGAACAAAGGGTTTTGTTAAAGAGAAGTTAACTATAACTCTCTCTCTCTCTCTCTCTCTCTCTCTCTCTCTCTCTCTCTCTCTCTCTCTCTCTCTCTCTCTCTCTCTCTCTCTCTCTCTCTCTCTCTCTTTCTCTCTCTCTCTCACTCACTGAATTTCCCCTGTTCGTGCTGGATAAATGAGATTTTACTGTAGTAAATACATATAAAATCTATTCCTTTTTTCTTGAGACACTGATTTTTGATGACTAAGACTTTAAGTTAAATGAGACATGGCGCTGCACCTAACAAAACAAGTTGTACAATAATGATAAGCAAGAAAAATTTTCTTTATTTGGATTGCATTGTATTATTCTAAAGAGAGTGTGTAATCAAAGCAAAAATGCTTTATTTTTGACATAGTGTTAAACCCAAGACGCATATTTCAAACTTGTGTAAGAAAAGTAAAACGGGTAACTTTTTTTTACGAATTAGAAATATGCATCTTTGGCTTAACACAATGTTAAAAAGCCAGTATTTTTGCTTAAATTACACAATTTCTTTAGAACTATACTTGTTAGGTGTAGTATTATGTGTGATTTAACTCTTAAGCTCTTAGTCATCAAAATTCATAGTGTCAGATGAATAAAGAAATAGATTTTATATGTTTTTACATTAAATGGGGAAATTGTGTTTATATCACTCAAAATCTAAAATATGTGAACTCTCTAGGAACACAATACTCACGTAAATTGAGAAGTACCTATATATATATATATATATATATATATATATATATATATATATATATATATATATATATATATATATATATATGTATATATATATATATACAGTGGAACCTTGACTTACGAGTGCCCCAACATACGAGTTTTTTGAGACACGAGTCGTCACTCGGTTGATTTTTTGCTTTGAATTGCGAGCCAAAATTTGAGGTACGAGTCAGCGTCAGGGCTGCGTTCACTAGACAATACTGCAGGCTACAGTAGCAAACCTACAGGAGCTTTTTGCCAACATATAAAAAATTATAGTTTGTTACCATGAAATGCTTATTTATTATAATTAAACGAAATATTATAAACCTCTAATCTTGTCACCGAGCAATACGGAGCGTGCAGTATTGTATTATTGAACGCAGCCATACGCCCGCCCAGCTTTCCCGTGCAAAATTCGTTCTCTGCTTGTGTTTACCTCACCGCGTAAGGATCTCTGTTGTGCTCGCGTTCTGTGCTTTTGTGCATTTATTTGACCAAACTTCTTGTTTGTAACCATGGGTGCTAAGAAAGTGAAAGGAAAGGACAGCAGTGCAAAGAAGAAGAGGATGATGTCTATCGAAATAAAGCGTGAAATCATAGAAAAACACAAGCAAGGTGTCCGAGTAATCGACTTGGCGAGGCAATACGAGCGCAGTACTTCTATGATATGTACCATATTGAAGCAGAAGAAGTCGATAAAGGCTATAACACCAGCCAAGGGCGTTAAAATAATTTCTAAGCTCCGGACCTCTGTCCATGAAAAGATGGAGAATCTGCTATTGATGTGGGTGAGGGAGAAGGAGCTTGCGGGAGATACCATGACAGAGGGTATCACCTGCGAGAAGGCACGAGCCATTTATGCTGATTTGCTTTACATTCTCTTTTATTATATTTTTATACAATATTTGTTATTTATAAATACATTGGAACGGATTAATGGCATTTCAATTAATTTCAATGGGGAAAATTGATTTGATATACGAGCAAATTGAGTTACGATAATATATTATATATATATATATATATATATATATATATATATATATATATATATATATATATATATATTATATATATATATATATATATATATATATATATATATATATATATATATATATATATATATTATATATGTATATATTATATATTATATATATATACATATATATATATATATATATATATATATACATATATATATATATATATATATATATAATATATGTATATATTATATATTATATAATTATATATAATATATATATATATATATATATATATATATATATATATATATTATATATATAATATATATATTATATATATATATATATATATATATATAATATATATATATATATATATATATATATATATATATATATAATATATATTATATATATATATATATAATATATATATATATATATATATATAATATATATATATATATATATATATATATATATATATATATATAATATATATATATATATATATATAATATATATATATATATATATATATATATATATATATATATATATATATATATATATATATATATATATATATATATATATATATATATATATATATATATATATATATATATATATATATATATATATATATTATATATATATAATATATATATATATA